>JAVKPL010012159.1:0-57346 GCA_032173675.1 Gastrolobium villosum | reverse complement strand
ACCTCAGACAGTACATTTTCTGACATTTAGTACATGGTACAAATGCCGTTCTTTCCTTTTTCATGCATTGATGACATGTTTTGGAAATTTTTTCCGTATCCTGTTAACACAAATAGTAAAGCACTTATTAAAGGCTTAAATACCAAAAAAAGGTCATAAACTAAGACACTTTTCATAAATGTAAGAAATAAGCATTCAGAAACGCAGTCACCTTCATATTGTCCATATTTCTAGTTTGCCTTCTTGACTTTGTCCTTGAAAGACAAACAACTTCCTCATCTCCTTCCAAATTGTTAATCCGGATATTGTCTTCCAATTTTCGTTTCTTGTTCAAGCCAGAAAGACTCTTCTTTGGCTCATGCACTTTCTTGGATGGAAGTTTAGTATTCTTTGAACTTTCCAAAATGTCTTCTCTGCCTTGTTGAACCTTTCTCTTCTTTGAACTTTCCAAAACGCCTTCTTGAACCTTTCTCTTCTTTGAACCATATCTGCGTTTTCCTCTCGTTGGAATTCCGGAGGAATCTGAGCACCCTAAGAACAACTTATCCTCAGTCTGAGGATTTGACTTTCCTTGCGGTGGAAATACAAGGTCCATTCCTACTGCAGAAAAAATAGGGAATTAATCTGAGATAATGGATTAACATCCGATTATTATAATATAGGTTATCTATTTATCAGTCATTCAATGATTCAAACACCAACATGACAATCTTACATAGAAACTTAAATCCAAACAACATGTACTGTGTATGTGTGTATAGAATATGAATTCATTAACCATGCATACATACTACCAGCATAAGTTCACTACGACATTCATAAGCATGACATAGGAAAGTGAGCATCAAAGTAATCTAGCCATACATAAAGCAAATAACCCAAATTCTGAAAACCAATATATAATTCAGTGTTGATATAATGTATTACTAAATGAATAAGATTATGTTGATATATATATATATATATATATATATAATTTCTTCATTGGTTATCTCAAGTTCTTTTCAACCTTTCAAATCAACCCAGAATAGAAGAACCAGGTGAGTTGACTCGAGTCAACTCAAAAAATGTGAAAAAGGTTTTTTTTTCATAAAGAAAAAAAAGAAAAAGGGAAATTTCAATTGTTGTATTCATGTGTAGGCATGAAATTTTTTCTAGTAATTGAAACTTTTTAATATTTCTTCATTCTTGAATGGTAGAGAACAAAACATAATATAATAACCAAAATGAGGATTTTAGAACATTGTATACAAAAATAAAATAAACGGAGTGAGAACAGAGGATAATAAATTAGAGCCAACCTGATTATTAAACAGTGTTACGTTAAGGATTCGGTGATCAATTTCAACTTTCAAGAAAAGAATGAATGGCACAAGGACTGAGATTGCAAATAACAATGTGGAATCTAATGATATGAGAGTGTCTGAAGCTACTATATAATGGGTGAGAGAGAGATTTTAAGGTACAAAATAGAGATATCAGAAAAGAAAAAGGTGAGTCATCTAAATTTACCTCGGAAGGGGTTCAGTCAAATCAGCAATAAATGCCTTTCCGTTTTGCCTCTTTTGAAAATTTAATGATACGGTGTGTTTTTTTTTTAGATTTTTTTTATGATAAGAAACAAAAAAAGTCATAATTCAAACGTCAAACAACATATATGAATGCGATAAATTGGAAACATTATTAACTTTTAAAAAATTGTTATAATATAATATTAATATTTAGGAGTTAATATTAATTTTTTTGACAAACAACATACTTATAAAAAAATCATCGTACTAAACGAGAGAAGTAAAGAAACTATTGAAACACAACAACAACAACAACAATGGTTTAAAATGTTAATCAAAACACAACAGCAACCGTGATTTAAAATGTTATACTCAAATTTCACAACCAACTCAGACAAATCCAACCATTGCTATCTTAGTCAGAGCTGTCAAAATGGGCCAGCCCGGCCCATTTAACCCTAGCCCATGTGGGATAGGGCCCTAAAGCTCGCGGGGCCAAAATGCCCACAATGATATTGGGCCACATGGGCCTTAAAAAATTTAATGTGTATTTTTTTTTTGTTAAACACAAAAATCCATACTTGATTTTTATTAAACTCTTTGTAATTTTCCAATCTCAAGCAAGAATCTATACCAAGGAAATGACTCTGTAATGAGACTAAATTACTACCCACGATTCCAAAAAAATTTAAATTTAGAGGTTTAAATAGTGGACAACTGGATCAATATCCCCCTAATTAGCACTTTGGGGGTGATGTGCCTCTGGCAAGTATGGTTTTTCTGTGTTTAAATTTATAAGAATAGAGTAATAAGAGAGCAATTTAAATACAAATTTGCTAATTATATTGATTCTTTGTATATCAATAATATTCACCTTTTAATCGTATTTTTACAGGAAAAATAAGTGAAGAAATTCAAAATGTGAAAAACAAAGAAGGGAAGATCGCGCGAGAGACCAAACAAGGCGCCAGAGGGTCGCACCACTGTTGAATTGAAATTTGAATTCAAAATTTGAATTCAAATATGTTTTAATTACATCTTTCCGTTATATGTTTATGTAATAAAGTTTTAATTAAATCTTTACGTTATACGTTTCGGTAATAAAGTTATAATTAATTATTCCATTACACGTTTCATCAGAGGGGTAATTTTGGAAGACGCGGAGAAACCCTTGTTGCTACCTATGTAAAGGTTCCTCTCCACACACTCCAGGGTACACAATTCAATCTTCAGAGGAAATCCCAGGGGGCTTGGTCTCACTGCAAAAAAGCAGCTTAGCCAGTCAAGTTTCGCCTTATTTGGGCAAGTTCCAGGGGGCAAACTCGCCTTATCCACTCCAGCCTAATTTAGGCGAGACCCACTGCAATAGATTCGAAAAATGGTTCAAAAGAATAATATATTTTTTAATTTTTCTATTAAAATAATAATATTTTAATTTTTTTTCCAATAAAAATTTACCCAATTATTTGAAATGCGAACAACTAAACAGGAATTTTAAAAGTAATTACCACTTTTTACATATCTTTGCATTTAATACGAAATTAACATTAGTGAAATATAAAAATATAAAATAATTAGGGCATGGGCATAACCTCTACACTTAAAACTTAATAATCCACAAGAATAATAAAAGGGCGATAAATGCCTTTCTGTTTTGCCTCTTTTGAAATTTTAATGATACGATTGTGTTTATGGAAGGGAATCTTAATAAATTAAAACCAAATCTCTAATTTGATTTATGATTGTGTTTTATAAATTGGGAAGATTATGATATGATAATATTTCTTGATTTGTAATTTTTGTCATTATTATCCGATAAGCGGTTACAAAAATCATATATATCTTGGTAATTAATCATTATGATAACGATATATATCTTGGTAATTAATCATCCCCGACACTATTATAGATAACGAAGGCGTTGGATTACATAATTGAAAGTGAAAAAAATTTAAAACATTATTATTTTACATAAAAAAAATATTATTTAATATCAAAACGTGTCCTAAAATGAAGAGGTTTAAATAGGTGGACAACTGGATCAATATCGCCCTAATTAGACACTTTAGGGGGCTTGGTCTCACCCCAAAAAAGCAGCTTAGCCAGTCAAGTTTCGCCTTATTTGGGCAAGTTCCAGGGGGCAAACTCGCCTTATCCACTCCAGCCTAATTTATTGGGCGATACCCACTGCAATAGATTCCAAAAATGGTTCAAAACATTAATATTTTTTTGATTTTTCTATTAAAATAATAATATTTTAATTTTTTTTCCCAATAAAAATTTACCCAATTATTTGAAATGCGAACAACTAAACAGGAGTTTTAAAAGTAATTAACACTTTTTAGATATCTTTGCATTTAATACGAAATTAACATTAGTAAAATATAAAAATATAAAATAATTAAAATAATGTAAAACAATTTTTATTATAAGATATTATTTATAATATAAGAATTTAAGTAATATTTTTATCACTTTTTTAATTCACAAGTCACACCTTCTTGTAACTTGAATCGCTTATAAAATTAATTTTTGTGACTTTAAATTAAAAATAATAACATATGATTACCAAAAAAAAAATAACTTGTAGATATAATTTTCATATTTTTTGTTGAAATTAAAAGAATTTAGATAAGAAAGAAAGACGATAGAGAATAATATGTAACATGATATTGATTTATATGTATATATGTGTGTGTGAAAAATATTTCACCTTGTATTAATTGATTCACCTTTAAATGATTACGATTACATTTTTCTTATATATGTATATGTATATATATATTTATGGGAAAAACATTTCTCAAGCATATATATATAGGGGTAAACATTAAAATAATTAAGATAAGTTTATCTCCAAAAAACTACGTCGTTTTGATTAATGAAGGGTGTTTATGTAATTTTAGGTGAATTAATTTAAGGGTGTTTCAGTAAAATGTATATGATATAAAAAAAATTACAATAATACCCTTCATTAATTCACCTAGAATTACATAAACACCCTTCATTAATCAAAACGACGTAGTTTTGGGGCTAGCCGGAGATAAACTTATCTCAAACTGCTTGAGAAATGTTTTTCCCTATATATATATATGTGTGTGTGTGTAGGGCTGGCAATACAGGCCAGCCCGCCCCGACCCGGCCCAGCCCGTCACTGGCCCGTCTAAAATTACCCGTTTTCATTTTGGGTTGAATTGAGCAACCCAGCCCGTTTTATGAGTGGGTTGGCGGGCTACAGGCCAGCCCGCCTAAAATAAAAATATATATAAAAATATAAAAATTAAATACAAAAAATTAAATTCTGCATAAAAACACATATATTTTTTTTTTTTGCATAAAAGCATATAAAAATCTGCATAAAATCCTAATGTGCTTATGAAACCAAGAAGATCAGTGTTTAATAATCTACATATAAATATGCATCTTTCAATCCAGAAATAATAATAAAAATTAAAATCATATCAAGGTAAAACAGAATAACAAAACAAGTAACAAAGTGTTGTATAAGCAGTCCACAACAATGCGAAAAAGCCACTTGCATGCAGAGAAATCTAGGGCATGAAGTTACATAATAATTGGGTAACCTAAAAAAAAGGGGGCTTGGCGGGCTAGCCCGCCCCGTGGCGGGCCGAGCCCGACGGGCTGGTGGGTTTGGCGGGGCGGGTTTGGCGGGCTGGTGGGTTGAAAAACTCAACCCAGCCCGCCCTGTTTGGTGGGCGGGGCGGGCCAGCCCGACGGGCTCAGCCCATTTTGCCAGCCCTATGTGTGTGTGTGTGTGTTGAGGTAGGATCCTTTGACACCGGTGTCATTTATACTCAGATAAGGTGTCATTTATACACCGGTGTCAAAGGATCATACCTCATATATATATATATATATATATATATATATATATATATATATATATATATATATATGGGGCGGGATATTCTTACACCGGTGTAAGAGTTAGAAGTCTTACACTCAATTTTGATCGTTGATCCACTTGTATTCAATGGCTTATATCACTAAAAAATTTGAGTCGTTAGATATAAATGGAATCAACGGATAAGATTAAGAGTGTAACTTACACTGATGTAAAATGATATCAACCCTAACCTCTCTCTCTCTCTCTCTCTCTCTATATATATATATATATATATATATATATATATTTTCAAGAACGAAATTTTCTTGGAACACTCAACTTCATCGTTTTGAACTATATCACATTCCGGATATA
Organism: Gastrolobium villosum; assembly: GCA_032173675.1. Classification (NCBI taxonomy): domain Eukaryota; kingdom Viridiplantae; phylum Streptophyta; class Magnoliopsida; order Fabales; family Fabaceae; genus Gastrolobium; species Gastrolobium villosum. The sequence continues at coordinate 51,613 of JAVKPL010012159.1, read as the reverse complement.
ATGAAATAGGACAAATTGTTACATCACAAAATTTCGAATGACAAAATCGTGAGATTTTAGCATCTCATTCCTTGCTATTGTTGTCAAAAACTAGTGTAAAAACGTAAAAACTTACGTTTTTACGTTTTTACTAAGGTGATATGTCTTAAAATGCAAGTAAAAATCTCCTTAGTACAAACTGGTAAAAAATATGTGTAAAAACGTAAAAATGATAGAAACACAAGTTTTTATTTTTTTACTTAAACCAGAAAATCAAACCAGGTCAACTTTTAACCCATGATTGGTTTTATTTTTATATTTTTAATAAAATAAAATAAAAAACCCTATTTCTATTTCCCCAAATCAAATGCACAGTATCTTCTTATAGCTGTTTGAAAAAAGAAATCCTCATGCGAGGCCGCTTTATTTCCATTTAAGAGTTGTTAAAACTTTATTTTTTGATGTTGTGGAACTTACTTATAGGCGTTGTTAAACTCTTTTTGTATTTTTGGACTTATGTCTTATATAGTTATGTGATTTATATCTTTTAAATATGAAGTTATTCATTGAATTTTGAGTTGTGACTTATGTTATATTTTTTTTACATGCATATATATATATAATTTGTATCTTGACCTTAAGTAGTAAAAACTTTACATTTTTGTCCATTCGGGGACATCCGATAAAATTGGAACGATACGGGGAAAACTTTACATTTCGTGTTGTTTTTATGATTCACGTTTCTACCATTCCCTTCCGTTTATAGTAGAAACTCGATTTTTACAACATTTTTCCTTACATTTCCAATAACAACAAATATATCGTTCTAATTTTTAGATCTGAAGTGCTTGAAATGAGCAACAAATGAAGGTATTAGAAAAAGAAGCTATTGACCGATTATCAAAAGAAAGGGAACAAAAACCGAATTGTTGCTCCCAAAAGTCAAAATGTTACACTTGAAAGTTTGAATTTTGGAAGTACCTCTCAATATGTGTAACTATAAGTAAGTTTGATCAGGGTAAACATCTTCGTTTTCATACCCTCGTTAAGTTACTTAGTAGGACATACAACAAATGATCATAAATACCAAGATAATAAAAATAAAAATTATTAACGTGTTAAATACACCAGGTATGAAACTTTGATCTTGTGATAGCAATAATATGTAAATAAATATTTTTTCCTTTTAAGTTTGTTTCCTTTTTTATTTTTTTTAATCGGTAAGACATTTTATATAAAACAAACTAAAAGTGTGTTTGGGTGGCCTAAAGATGGCCACATGACTTTTCATTTTTATACAGAGCAAGATGCAACATCTTGTTGAGCTTCCGAGGATTCTCAAACAAAAGAGGTTGGCTAGAGTTAATGATAATTCTTTACAAGAAGACTTGTTCACTGCTAATTATGCCTCATTTCTAGTGTGTCTTGATTTAGATTGGGCTGTAAGACTTATATTTGGTTTTTATTTTAGAATTTTGAAAGCCCAAAAAGGCAAAGTCCAAAAGAAGCCAAAACAGAGAGCATGGCATATAAAGACCAGCCCACGTCAGTGACTCAATGCAAAGGTAGAAAGGTAAATGAAAATAAAAGCTGAGTAAAAGAAAGAATAACGATCGTAGTAGACTAAATTCAGTCCAAATCAAGCTCTACCAAACCCTAGTCATTCTTAATCTTTGGTCTATTGAGTCACCCAACCTCACTTGTCTCTGAGTGTGTCGAATCATTGAGCCACAAAACCTTTTGGTGTGCTGATTCTCACCCATATAGATCAACCAACCAGCCACATCATTGTAAAAACTAGAAAAGGAGAAAAATACATATCTTTAGCTTGAGGTTGTTACGCGATTATGGGTTGTTGCAAGGAGTGGGCATGAAAAGAGAAGATGCTTACGCAAATGATGATCAAAGCGTGAGAGTGAGGACACGTGGCTGTTGATGCAAGGGTCACGAGGCTTTCACATGCAAAAAAAAAAACGGATATAAAAGAAGGAAGAACATTACTGTAGGGAGCTTATTCTTTCTCTTTTTCATTCTTGTTGAGAGTTTTTTATGAGAAGTCTGATTTTATTTTATTTTTTGGGTACTGTAGCAGAGATATTCCTTTGGTTGGAGCTTCTACATTGTTGATTTTTAATTTTTTAGTTGTAATTTTTTTTTGTTCTTTTTGATGTTTCTGAGCTCCATTCTTATGGATCAGAGCTAAACCCTTACAGGTTAGGTCTAGGTGACCCGAACCTCAATGTTGAATGCTTGCTAATTATTATTGTTAAATTTTAATTCTCAGTTGTTTAATGTTATACTTGTTGTTTAAACATTTTGCATTTAGGGATGATGTTAGGTGTTTAATTAGGAAGAAGTTATCGAGAGGCGGCTGCTTCTGGAAAATGCATTAAGCACATGGGCTTAAATGAGAGATTATTCAAGGGCTGTCACTTAGAGATGAAGGCAGTCACCATGTAACTTTGGACTTGAAATACAAGAGTCCTCACTGCATTTAGCACAGAGATGTGTGAATGAAGGTTGTGGATAAAATGATTTTAAGAGATTAAAATCAACAAGACTGACCTATTAACTAGGAATTTTAATTTGAGCAATTTGTAATTAGCATTTCTTTCAATGCTGTGGGAAGGGTAAACCGAAAGCTCAGCCTAATTTTTCTAAATGTTTTTACCCTATCTTATCTCTTGTTGGTTATGATTTTAATCCTCTAAGAATTTTTCCATACTGTATTTCATATAGAATAGTCCAGAAAGTCAAAAGGAAATTTTAGATTTAAGTTATTATGTATCTTTATTTTCTTTACACATAGATCAACAGTTCACAAGTAACTTAGAAAAATCCAAAAAGAGGTTTATAAGTTAAATTTCTGTTTTTTTTTTGTTCCTCTTGTGGATAAATTTTATTTTTCATCACTTTAGCATTTATAATTTTTGCAATTAATTCACATTGCCAAGATCCTTTTGGGAACGATAACTGGGACTCAAAGACCCTATGTTACTTGTGATTGCGTATACTTGTGCAGTTCTTGCGTAAACGTTAGCAAGACCAACAATTATTATTGGGGCTCTTATAGCCCTTCTAGTGGGAAAGCAACATGAGGTCCATATAGTGTTGTAGACAGGGGAAGACCTAAACTTATGCAATTGTGTGCAAGTGCAGAAACAAATTTTTGGGGAAAAAAAGTGAAGTACTCTTGGGTACTTAATAAAAATCATAGAACCCAATTTAATCCCTTAAAAAAGTCGACTCGTGGTCTATCTGAATTCCAAAATAGACATAGTTGGTCGAAATCGTAGACTTTCTGAAATTCAAATAAGATCCACGTTAGTCCCTTAAAAGGACTAACATGTATCTATTTTGAATTTGAGAGGAACTACAAGTCGACTTTTTTTCTTCTAAGGGATTAAATTCGGCCCCGTAATATTTGTTTAGTGCCTAAAAAACACTTTACTTTAAAAATAGCTCCGATGGAGATGGCAATACACAGTACGCACTCTCAATTTTAACTTTATACTCATTTTTTTTTGTATAAGTATACTCAAATAATTTAACATCTTAGTTGACTCTTGATTACTATTTTTTTATATTAAGTTGAAGTTGTTTTTCTTTTCTTATTTATATTCTTTTATTTTTTTAATAAATTTAAAACTTTCATTAAAAAAAATCGAAGCATCCCTAATCATGCACACATAAATAAATTTTCTTGGGTCCACCACTGGTCGTAGATGCATGATTTTGTAGGTGTCATCCTACAAAGTATGGTCACTAGGTGGTGTTTGAGCCAATTTAGTGGGTTACTAATTGGACCATTCATTCAGTCCAAAACAATTTCCCCAAACGCAATGCGGGGGTGTTTGTTTCAGGATATCTCAAAATTTTCCTAGGGAAGTTGATGTTGCATTCTCGTTCTACGCGTTTGGTTGAATGGAATCATGACTTTTACCTATGAAAAAGAGTTGCCTATCTAATTACAAATGCACGTAAAAAAGGAACTTTTACACTATTAAAGAATGCTGTTTGTAACATGGTATTTCATGGAAAACTGGGGAAATTGAAAAAGTGGATGAAAATTAAGGCAAAAATACCCCTCTTCTTAACCATATGTAACATTCAAAATTTTATAAAAAGGTTACTTTCGTAATTTCTATTTATTTCCCCATCAAACTTTTATTTTCAACCAAACATACACTCAGCATATTTAACCAAATTTCCCCACTAATATTTTACGATACCAAACAATTTTTTTTACATTTTCCTACCAAATTCATTTTCCAACCATTTTCCTATCAATTACATTTCCCTAATATTTTAAAAAAATTTCCTCAACCAAATGCCCCCTAAAGATATTAGACCAGAGGTTTAAGCTTCGATTTGAAGATATAAGACTTGAGGTTTAAGTCTCGGCTTGAAGAAATATAGTCATAGGTTTAAGCATCGGCTTGCAAAAATGAGGCTACAGGGGTATAAGCCTCAACTTTGAAAATATAAATATAATTTTCACACCTTAAATTATATGACTATTTAATAAGAAAAGTACTTATAAATGTCACAACAAACCTCTCCAACACTAAACATATATACCATGGTTGTTATGGACTAGCCATAGGCCCAATAATTTGGGCCAGCCACTAAGGCCATATTCAAGGGTTAAACACTTGCACCTTGGGAGAAATGCTCCCTCATCATGCCATATCCCCCACTCTTATACACATAAATGAAGGTGCACTGCTTCACTCCAGAATAAGGCCAATGTGAAAAAATAGATAATGTGGATCATCTCATGTGGAAAAGTAGTCATATTATTTAATCTCAATCACTCATTTAAAAATTATACATTTTTCTCTCTCTTATCTCATCATCAATGAGTGGTTGTGATTAGGGGTGGTAATCGAGCCAGGGGCCTTTGGCTCGGCTCGTAAAGGCCTGAGCTCGTTTAATAAAAACTCGTGTTGGAATCTATAACAGCCCGTGTTAACCCGGATTGTTAACATACTATCGTATTAAGTCATGCTTAATTAAAATGCGGAATAACTTTTTCTTTAATTCAATTATGACGTCATTAACCTTAGCCAACTTGATTACTTAATCAATTTCATAAAATACTGCCTGTATGAAAATTGCAAGACAACTAACTGAAATACCTCATAAATATAAAGTGTGTTTCTAAGTCACAGGACTACAACACATAGCCTGGACCAAAATCCTGATACTTAAATACAACTTTAAATAAAGAAGACAATAACAAGTCTATGTGGCATGGACAAACCCCATGCTCACCAAATAAGGCAACGATGCCCAATATCAGTCTCAACATAATAATAGCGGAAAACATAATAGCAGCCAATAACCAGCAACCAACATGTCAGCATAACACAGATATGTCTAACTCAACTCTGGCCTCCTGCCACCTGAGCCCTCAACATTACCTGAACCTGAAATAAGTGTCCCCGAACGTGGGGTGAGATCTCTAAACAAGAAATCTCAGTAAGACAAGGGGTCCTCAAGGATCTTCCACCCCAAGCCCACTTACATGTGCAATATAAGTTCAAAAGCAATATTTCCAATATTAGTTCCAAAACTATTGAGTGCAACAGATATTCGTGCCATATGTGTTTTTACTATCTACTGGCCAGAGAAAAGTAGGAATACGTCTAAACCCACATGAGTACAAGGAACACCGCTTGCACCTCACCCACAGCCTCACCTTATCGTATGTACCACATACTCAGGCTTACCGTAAAGGTGGACACCACATGCATATCATAAAGGCACATTGCATATAACAGCTCAACAACATTTCCAAAAATCAAAGCATGAAACACAGCATGCATAAACCACATCCTCATGGTACATGGTGGAACCACAACATAGCTAAACCGAGGACACGAAAGCTTACCTTGCAAGCTAGCTATCCAAGCCAAGAGTCCGCACAAACTCAAAGTCCAAACACAGCAGAATCACAATCTGTTTTAGACCAATAATTATATCAATATTAATATTCTAATATTTACAATGTTAAACTAGAAATCTTGAGGTTTCCAACGATATACTTTATGTCTCAATCGGAATTGTATAACTCCGGTTATGTTTTTTGCAAAGTTCTTACAACAAGCTGAATTTCCAGCAATGGGGGTCGCGACTTCAAACATAAACTCAGAGAAATCTACTTATCCAATGGATCTGAAAATTTACAGGGTTGTAGCCCTATGTGTTATCTTCACATAGGTCCAAACCTAACTCAATTTAGAGCTCTGTAGCTCAAGATATCAAAATTTTACTAAACTAGGTCGCTGTTGTCTCGCGAAGTATTCGATTACTGCATTTTCCCAGAAAAGTATTCGAATACTGCCCGAAAAGTATTCGAATACTTCTTCGACAGAATGCAGAAAACTGAGTTTTAAAGGTAAAATCAACCTCCAATGATCCAAACTCGATCTGGAGTCCAAGAACTCCTTAAACAGATGTTTATTAACATGTTATGAACCCAAAAACACATTCCTTTAATCAAATGGTTCAAGTCACAATTTTTAATTGCTTAAACAAGCTTAAAACATCAAAATACACAAAGTGTGACCAAAGTATACCTTCCAAGTCTTAAAACTCCGAAAATGAAGTGGCTTGGAGCTCCAAACCCAGCTCCAAGGTTCTGTCCATATAGGTGTACGAAAATGAATAACAAGGTTACACCTTTCCCCTTCAAAATGGCTTCTTGAAGCTTTCAAAGTTGTAAGAACCTGCACCGCTAATTAAGGTAATTAGTGAATTAATTATGATAATTAGGAAATGATTCCATAATTGACCTTAATAATTATTATTGGGCTTAAATAATTATAATGAATGAGTAAAAATGCTGAAAGTCGCTTTTCGGAAGAAAAGCGCAGATACCGGTTCTGCTACCCAGTATAAATGCGTACCGGAAAAGTATCCCGGAAAATTATAACGAATGCATGATAATTACTAGAATATTATGTAGGACTTGTAAAACAAGTTTCAAGTCAAAATAATGTAATCTGATGCCAGAACTGATACTGGCTATGGAAAAGCGCGTACCGGAAAGGTGCTCCGAAAAATAAAATAAAAATATGACAAATCTTAGAAAAATGTCTAGGTCTAGATTCCCAAGTTTGGGATCAAGATCTTTTGCGTTGCTATTAAGGCTAATACTGCGCGATATGGCTTAAATGCCTATATATACCAACTTATGGCACAAAACCCTAAATACCTAATTTCTATACGTGGAGTGGGGGGGCTGATCAGCACACCTAACACTGTTCCATTGACCCTCCTTCACCATTTCTTGAGTCTTGGACCATTTTTCTCCATGATCCTTCCTTTCTCTTCTTGTAAACACTAGAGTGTGTATCTTGTGAGGAGGAGATGCAGCTTTTCTGAGTTGAGGGGCTGGTTGAGGGGTGTTTAGTGGGCTGAGATATTGTCTTCCTTGTTGTGAGCTAATTGTTCATGCCATTGGAGGCTTCAAGGAGCCACCTTTTTGGAGAAAGGACCACAAACCCATAACTCCGATGTGTATGAATAGTACCTCACTGTTCTTCGAAAACCCAGAATATCCGGATATATGTCGGGGGCATATCCGGATATCTCCAAGCCCATATCCGGATATCATATCCGGATATCTCGTGACAGAATGCAGTTTCTGCATTTCGCGAGATATCACTCCCAAGGTTCCATTTTATTAAAACTGCAGTTGTAATTCTTTACCAAAAATTCTGAGATTTTTATATGTTAAACTAGACCTCACAAGCTTTCCAACGACATATCTTATGTCTCAATCGGAGTTGTATAACTCCGGTTATGATTTTCGCAAAGTGACTGCTGCCAACTGAATTTCCAGCAACCAAGACGCGTATTTAAACTAACACTGAAATCAAACCACTTATCCAATGGCTACTAAAATTTACAGGGTTATAGCCTTATGTGTTAGCTACACATAGGTCCAAACGGCACTCGATTTGGAGCTCTGTAGCTCAAGATATCGGATTTTTATCGAAACAGGTTCGTTGTTGTCCCCATATCCGGATATGAATATCCGGATACCATATCCGGATACTGATATCCGGATATCTGCTCGACAATATCCGGATATCTCACGACAGAATGCAGTTTCTGCATTTCGTGAATATCCAAACCATAGATTCAACTTTTTAACCGATTAAAGGCACTTAAACATGCATTTCTAGGTGTGTTTAACCTACCCCACCCTTAAGTTATTAACTTAGCTCAATACATGCATCAAGGTTCCATTTTTAAGCATCTAAACACAAGTTCAAAGTTTGATGCACTTACCAAAGCTTAAAACAAAGCAACAATGGCTCTTGGAGCTCCCAAATAGACCCCTCAAGTTCTGACCTTGGTCCAGAACGAAAATGGACAACCAAGGTTATTTTGATGGAGTTGAACTTCTGTAAATACTTAATTAAGTCAGAATCAAGAGACTAAGGGCTTGTGGCTTGGTGGGAAGCCTTAAGACGTAAAACATAACAAAGAAACGTAGTCTTTATGTTTATGCGTACGAGCTATGTTATTGATATGATCGCTGGTCTAAATCAGATTGTGATTTCTGCTGTGTTGGACCTTGAGCGGTGAGGACTCTTGGCTTGGATTGATTGCTTGCAAGGTAAGCTTTCGTGTCCTCGGTTTAGCCATTTTGTGGTTCCACCATGTCCCATGGGGATGTGGTTTATGCATGCTGTGTTACATGCTTTGATGTTTTGGAAATGCTGTTGAGCTATTATTTGCAATGTGCTTTTATGATATGCATGTGGTGTCCACCTATACGGTAAGCCTGAGTATGTGGTACATACAAGACGGTGAGGCTATGGGTGAGGTGCAACTGGTGTTCCTTGTACTCATGTAGGTATAGACGTATTCCTGCATTTCTCTGGCCAGTAGATTTGATAAACACACATGGCATGATTATCTGCTGCATCGCATAGTTTTGGAACTTATATTGTAAATACTGTTTTTGAACTTATATTACACATGTAAGTGAGCTTGGGGTGGAAGATCCTTGAGGACCCCTTGTCTTACTGAGATTTCTTGTTTAGAGATCTCACCCCACGTTTGGGGACGCTTATTTCAGGATCAGGTAATGTTGAGGGCTCAGGTGGCAGGAGGCCAGAGCTGAGTTGATGTTATTATGACATGCTGGCATGCTGGATGTTGACTGCTGTTTATGTTTTCCCGCTTGATTATGATATTATGCTGAGACTGTTGTTTGGGCATTGTGCCTTATTTGGTGAGCATGGGGTTTGTCCATGCCACATGGGTTGTTATTGTCTTTTAATTGAAGTTGTAATTAAAGTATCAGGATTTTGACCCAGGCTATGTGTTGTAGTCCTGCGGCTTTAGATACTCACTTTATATTTATTCATGAGGTATTTCAGTTAGTTGTCTTGCAATTTACATACAGGCAGTATTTTATGAAATTGATTAAGTAATCAAGTTGGCTAAGGTTAATGACGTCATAATTGAATTAAAGAAAAAAATTATTCCGCATTTTAATTAAGCGTGGCTTAATACGATAGTATGTTAACAATCCGGGTTAAAACGGGCTATTACAAAAGTCAAGGACAAGACTCTCACCACACGAACACACCAACTCAGCCCCAAAATCACCCTATAACAGTGGCTACCACTCAGAAATGGAGAACCTTTCACTATCCACAGGTTCAAACACACTCATATAAGGAATCTTTATGAAGGACTGAAGAGAAATTGTGGTCTCAAGAGGCTTCAAAGGAGAGGAAAACCATGGAATGGTGAAGGAAAGGTGACAATGGAATAGTGTGAATTCTGGTCAGCCTCTCACTCACGTAGGAATAAACAAGTGTCTAGGGTTTTGAGCCCAAAAGTTGTATTTATAGACACTTAAGTTGTAAACACACAGTATTAACGAAAATATCTACGCTTAGCATTTTAATCTCAAACTTTAGATTCTGAACCAATTCATTTTTATAAGATTTATCATACTTTTATTTTATTTTTCGGAACACCTTTCCGGTACGCGCTTTTCCATAGCCAGTATCATTTCTGCCATCAGTTCTCATTATTTTGACTTGAAACTTGTTTTACAAGTCCTACATATTATTCTAGTAATTATCAAGCACTTGCTATAATTTTTCGGGATACTTTTCCGGTACGCATTTATACCGGGTAGCAGAACCGGTATCTGCACTTTTCTTCCGAAAAGCAACTTTCAGCATTCTTACCCACTAATTATAATCATTAACGCCTCATAATAATTATTAGGGTCAATTATGGAATCATTTCCTAATTATCATAATTAATTCATTAATTACCTTAATTAGCGGTGCAGGTTCTTACATTCACCCCACCTTTTTAAGGATTTTGTCCTCAAAATCAGGAACATACCTGTCTCGGAAGTCGGGATACTGCCGGAGAAGCTCATCCTCTCGCTCCCATGTGCACTCCTCGGGACTACGCCCAGTCCACTGCACTTGACCATCGGAATAGACTTGCTTCTAAGCTGCTTCTCGCCTCGATCGAGAATCTTGAGTGGTCCGACGGGAGTCTTTAGGTTCTCCCGAACCTCCACATCATCCGGTTGCACCACTTGCGAAGGATCTGCTATGTACCTCCGAAGCTGAGACACGTGAAACACATCGTGGATGTTGGCTAAGTTCGGAGGTAAGGCAAGTCGATAGGCAACAGGTCCTACTCTACCAAGGATCTGGTTGGGCCCAATAAACCGCGGGCTCAACTTCCTCACTCCGAGTGCCCGTCCAACACCGGAGAGAGGTGAAAGTCTCACAAACACGTGCTCACCCTCACTGAACTCCAGTGGACGATGCTTGACATCGTAGTAGCTCTTCTGGCGATTCTGCGCCCTGGATCTGCTGGGTAGTATCTTGGACAAAGTCCAAGCCAAATAGCTCTTTGTCTCCAACCTCGGACCAGCAAGTAGGAGTCCGACACCTCCTACCATACAGCGCCTCGTAAGGTGCCATGCCCAGACTAGCATGAAAACTGTTGTTTTACGAAAATTCCACCAACGGAAGGTACCTATCCCATGCTGAACCCTGCTCCAACGTGCAAGCCCTCAACATGTCCTCGAATGTCTGGATGGTCCGCTCAGTCTGAGGGTGATAGGCGGTACTCAATCTCAGCTGTGTACCAAAAGCTCCCTGCAGCGCCTCCCAGAACTGAGATGTGAACTTCGGGTCCCTATCGTTGATGATACTCTCGGGCACCCGGTGAAGCCTCACAATCTCACGGACATATAGCTTGGCCAACTGCTGTGTAGTGAAGCTCACCTTCACTGGAAGAAAATGGGCAGACTTGGTCAATCTGTCCACAATGACCCAGATAGAGTCACAACCAGCCTGAGTCTTCGGCAATTCCACCACGAAGTCCATGGAAATACTTTCTCACTTCCACTGTGGAATCTCAAGAGGTTGAAGTTTACTAGACGGTTTCTGGTGCTCAATCTTCACTTTCTGACATATAAGGCACTTGGACACGTAGACCGCTATGTCCTTCTTCATGCCCGGCCACCAAGAATTTCTCTTTAAGTCCTGGTACATTTTTGTAGCACCAGGGTGGATAGTAAACTGGCCATTATGAGCCTATGCCATAACCTCATCAGTCAATGGCCCTCGAGGGATTACAACCCTCTTCTGGAACAATAGCAAACCATCCTTGTTCCAAGACACACCGTCCTGGTTCTTCACATAATCAAGGCACTCTCTTTGCACTTGCGCCTCTTTAATCTTTTCCATCAGCTCATTAATCACTTTTGTTGTTTCCATCTCAAGTAGTGTGCCCCTAAACAAGGAGTTCACTCTCAAGTCTCTGAACTTTTCAACCACCTCATAGTCGCTCATCATCAAGCTGGATAAGCTCACGGATTTCCGATTCAAAGCATCGGCTACCACATTGGCCTTGCCAGGATGATACCTCAACTCAAAGTCGTAGTCCTTCAAGAACTCCATCCATCTTCGCTGTCTCATGTTCAACTCCTTCTGGTCAAACAAATATTTCAGACTTTTGTGATCACTGAATACAGCAAACTTCATGCCATACAGGTAATGCCTCCAGATCTTGAAAGCAAAAACAATAGCTGCCAACTCCAAGTCGTGAGTCGGGTAGTTCTCCTCATGAGGTTTCAACTGTCTTGAAGCATAAGCAACAGCTTTCCCTTTCTGCATCAACACACAGCCTAGCCCCTTGCTAGAGGCATCAAAATAAAGCTCAAATTGCTCCGCAGGATCAGGAAGAACTAACACAGGAGCAGTAGTCAGTCTCTCCTTCAACTCCTGGAAGCACTCCTCACACTCATGTGTCCACACGAATGGAGTATCCTTTCGGGTAAGGCGAGTCATCGGTAGCACCATCTTGGAGAATCCCTCTATGAACCTCCTGTAGTACCCTGCCAAACCTAAGAAGCTTCTCACTTCTGTAACCGTCTTAGGCCTCTCCCAATCCATCACGGCCTCAATCTTGTTAGGATCAACTGCAACTCCATCAGCGGAAATCTCATGACCCAGAAATTTTACCGACTTGAGCCAAAACTCACATTTCGACGGCTTTGCATACAACTTTTTCTCTTTCAACACTTGCAACACAATCTTCAAGTGCTCAGTATGCTCCTTGTAACAGCCTGTTGTACACCGGTATTGTTAACATTGATTATGATATTAAGCGCAGTTACAATCACAGTGATTGGGCTAATTAAATTACGGGCAAATTTTTCTTTTAACATATTCCTTTTCTTTTACATCAATACATTTTCCGTAATCAATTAAAACCACACTATAATTGTAAATGCAATTTGCGGAATCATACACTTTCTAACATCATAAATCCTTCTTTTTATTCAATCCATTTAAACTCACCATCTTACTCTCTCATTTTACCAAGTTATAGTCCTTTACGTTATCTACGCGTGGTTTCAAACCACGTATCATTTGGAGTTCTACCCATCAAGTTAAGCCCCTTCATTTTAGTCTAGAAAAACCTGAATTTTCAAAATTTACACTGTGGTAATCGATTACCAGTGGGTGGTAATCGATTATCACCTGTCAAAAATGAGGCAGTAGCCAATTTTCTCAATCCTCTGTTCTGGTAATCGATTACTGGCCTTTGGTAATCGATTACCTCACAATCGATTACTATGCAGCAAAATGACAGATTACAGCATTTTAAGCCCCAAAAAGGTTGTGTAATCCATCCCTAACCCCTTGGTACTCCACATAACACATAATCATGTCCTAATGTAGGCTCTAGGCCCTTCCATCATCCAATTTCCTTAAAACATGCATCATTTACAAAGTCCTCAAATAATGGCCATTTACATACAAATATGGACCATTTTTACAACATGAATACCAAGACTTTCAAGGCTATGAATGTGGCAATGGACAAGTCCCATGCTCACTCAAAATACACAGTTATCCATGCCATGAATAATGAAACATAAACAAGACTTAGCATATACTCATGAACACTAACAAAAGCATGGAAATAACATCATGCAATATGTTCATGACCTAAGTCTCAAAATACTAATGGTATGCTATGTGCACTCCGTAACTCCTCCAAAATGTCATGCAATCCCAATGCACCGCATGCCAATCCAATGTCCACTACACGGGCTTCTTGCCCGAAGCTCCTCCCGGCTCATAGTGACCTGAAATGTGGTCCCCCAAACACGGGGTGAGATATACGGATATATCTCAGTAAACCAATGGAGCTAGAGGCTCTCTCCACTCCATGGCTCACTAAAATGTATAAATATGACATAATGTAATATGCAAGCAATACAATATCACCATCCAACTGGAGACAACCCAAGAACATCCACTCATGGATTCATGTTCAAGGACTCCATCATATAACTCCCAAGACAATCCTAGAGCTTCTCCCATGGTTGAGAAAACTCCATGGCAACCCAACCGGAACTCCTCAAGAGACCTATCCGGCGGATGTCCCACGTTTGGCTCATCCTGGAGTCGCTCCCAGAGTCGACCCCATGGCAGTCCAACTGGCACTCCGTCACGAAATGATCCAGCGGATGTCCAAACCCAACACACGTCAACTGGCCAGTGACCAAACAATTTTCACACAATACAAGCAATATGCATACAAGCACACAATCACAACATGTCATAACCACATAATCCAACCACAACCTTCCTCTAGGTGTGGTGGAGCTCACTAGGGATTAAACCCAAGTTCCAAGAGTTTACCTCAACACGAGCAACCCGTTCCAAACGTATGCTCCAATTCAACTTTTCACAATTACGTCCGTGTGAGGCACCCTACAACAATCATCAAATCCAAATTACACCAAAACTCATTTTTCATGAAAATTCCTCAAATTCCTCTAAGTTAAAACCTATATTTTTCACCAAAATTTAACATAGCATTTCTAGCTTACAAACATGATTCTAAGGCCTTTTCATCTAATAGCATTTTTCCATTTGGGCTCTCTATCATCACACATCTAAAATCAAAGCTTTGAACACAAATTCATAGATCTATGAAATCAAACACAAACATACCACAAATATACTCACAATGTGTTGTATGATCACCACCAAGGCTTCACTAAACCATTTGAAGATCAAAACTCCAAGAAATCTCCAAAAACTCAAATGGGTCGAATCTGACTTTGCTCAAAACGCGGCCAAGGAGATGGATTCAAGACTTCTAAGTGTTACCAATGGCTTTGGAAGGTTGTTTACAATAGATTTCGACACCAAAATCAAGAGATTCGGTGAAGAATTGAAGGAATGGGAAGAATGGAGAGAAATGGTGTTCTTTCTCTCTTTTGCAGGGGCGCACGGGAGATATAAGGAAGGAAGGAGGGAAAGAAAGAAGAAAAGGAGGGTGGGGCCAAGTGACTTCGGTCACACGGGTCCCACACGCGATCTAACTTTGATTCCGATAAAATTTCCGATCACAAATCCTTAATCTAAATATTATTCCAGTCCATGACATATTTTTATTTCTCCAAGATATTGATAAAAATTTCACACCTATCGGTACACTCACACTACAGTATTTTAACACTTAAAAATCACTATTCATCAATTTTTCCCAAATTTGCCTATTCACTCAATTTTTCGCCCTGATTCCATTTCCAGTGTTATTTTTGTCATATGAAACCTCTAACTCAGTATTTTAGCCTCAGAACACACGGTTGGCAAATTACCATTTTGCCCTTTTTGCCCATTTTGGCCATAATTCATGGATTTTCACTAATCCACCAACTTTCATTTCACAATATAATATAAAAATTCATATTTAAATATTCGAGGTGTTATACTCCTCCTCTGTCTTGGAGTAAATCAAGATGTCGTCAATGAAGACGATTACAAAATGATCCAGGTACGGCTGGAAGATCCTATTCATGTAGTCCATGAACACTGCGGGTGCATTGGTGAGTCCAAACGGGATCACCAAATACTCATAATGCCCGTACCTCGAGCGAAACGCTGTCTTTGGGACATCCTCCGGCTTAACCCGTATCTGATGGTATCCGGACCGGAGATCAATCTTTGAATACACGCAAGCACCCCTGAGCTGATCCAACAAATCATCAATGCGTGGAAGAGGATACTTATTCTTGATTGTCACCTTGTTCAATTGCCTGTAGTCGGTGCACAATCGCATAGTCCCATCTTTCTTTTTCACAAAAATGACTGGTGCTCCCCAAGGAGACGCACTCGGCCTAATGAAATCTTTCGCTGAAAGCTCCTCAATATGCTTCTTCAGCTCTGCCAACTCCGGAGGCGACATCCGATATGGAGCTAGTGAAATAGGCCCCACACCAGGCAATAAGTCAATGGAGAACTCTATCTCCCTCTGCGGTGGAAACTCAGGAATCTCCTCGGGAAACACCTCGAGGAATTCCCTCACCACAGGAATGCCAGTGAGATCCTCCTGTGTCCCACTCACCAAACCTCCCAACATGACATAGCCAAACGCCCCTGCTCTCAAGGCCCTCCTCGCCTGCAAGACTGAAATGAACGGTGAGGAACTGGCTGTGGACCCACCCGGAGACATCACCACTCTCTTGGCACCGCATTCAATCAATGCACAGTTTCTGGACAGCCAATCCATGCCCAGAATAATCTCCAAGTTGGCCATCGGCAATCCTATCAGATTTACCGAGAAGTCACGGCCATCCCACTGAAACGCTACTTCGCGATGGACAGTGGAGGTCAAACATTTTTCTCCGGTGGCGGTGGTCACCCGCATCGGTGGAGAAAGCACATCACTGGGCAACTCAAGCCCCACAGCAATTGGGGTAGCAACAAATGAATGCGTTGCCCCGGAATCAAAAAGCACATCAACAGCTGAACCACCAATGGTAACAGTACCTCTGACCAGGTTCGGAGCTCTGTCTGACTGCTGACGATCTAGGGTGTACACACGCCCAGTAGTAGGTGGCACTGCTGGTGCCCCTGTAGGAACCATCTGCAAAGGAACGGCCTGCACTGCAGCAGCTCTCGCCGTCGGGCAATCTCTGAAGTAGTGGCCCTCCTTGCCACACTGGAAGCATATCAACTGGCCTGTAGCACACGGCCCAAAATGTGACTTCCCACATCCCGAACATCTGGGAGCAGGAGGTCTCGCTGTGTTCCCCTGAGCAGAAGTCTTCTTAAACTGGTTTGGCTCTTGCTTAGCCGCCAACTGTTTCCCCTTTCCCTTATTCCCAAACTTCTTGTCTCTCCAGGAAGCGGAACCACCAGTACCCTGTGGCACCTCAATCTTGGCCTTCTTGGCCTGACTCGCTCTGCAGAAGTCCTCAATGTCCTGACACTACTGTACCAAGGTCCCGAAGTCCCTCGAAGCAGAACCAGCAAGATATCCGGCAATGTCCTCATTAAGTCCCCTCCGGAACTTAGCAGCAAGAAAAATAGGAGTCGGCCTCGTCATCCTGAAATGAGCAAACTTGACCAGCTCATTAAACTTGGCCAGGTACTCGTCAACAGACAACAAGCCTTGAACCAATCTGTCAAACTCTCCCTGCTTCCTCTCCTGAGCGTCATAAGGGAAGTATCGACCAAGAAAGCAATCCTCAAAGAATGGCCACGTCATCACATGCCCTTGTATCTCGAACACCTGAGAGGTGTTCGTCCACCACTCGTGGGCATCGCCCTCCAGCATGTATGTGGCGAACATCAACTTCTGCGGATCGGTGCACTGCATCACCCTGAATATCTTGTCCAGGGCCTGGAGCCATCTAGCAGCAGCAATGGGGTTGTATGACCCATCAAAAGTAGGTGGCTTATGCTTGCGGAAAGCATTCAGCCGACGGTCAATCTCATCTCGATCCTCCGCAAAAACGGGAACGGCCTGCATAGCCCCCGTCAAGTGACTACCCTCACCCATATGTCTCTGGGTGTCCTCCTGTTGACTAGGTGGAGGCGGAGGCGGTGGCGGTGGTGGTGGTGGAGGTGGTGGAGGACACTGGCCAGCAGTAGGACTAGCCCTCAGCTCCTCCAACATGACCCTCATCATAGTCATGTTGGCCATCCGGTTCTCCTCCAGAACCTCAGCAGTGGCTCTCCTGTTCGTCTCTCTGATGGCGTCCAGCATCGCCTGATTTGCCAACCTAGTGGCCTCCTGGTCGGCTAGTCGAGCCGCCTGCATATCAGCTAATGCAGCCAAGATAGGATCCGGTTGATCCTCACTCGTACTCTGGTTCCTCCTTGGTGGCACCATGACTCTGCACAAGTTACACAAAGAATGAGTTGATCAGGCCCACGCCATGTGGTCACATATGCATTATCATAATACACACCAATCAGAGAGAACACAAAGTAGACACGCAACGAAACATCCTAAGTTATTGCAATACATACAGGCTTTTCCCTAGAAAGTGCTCTGATACCATAAAATTGGTATTAGAGTAGGGCCTCTCATCCAGTACGGTGTGGTTCGAGGACGAACCAAGCGAAAGCTGGTGGGCATGTAACATCTCGGGCGCTGATGAGGACGGGGAGTGATCGCCGGTGCGCAAGGGCACGGACAAGGAGTGGCTCCTGGCAGGCTTCCAGCGACGGGGGTACATGAATGAATCGAATCAACACCGGAACGAGAGGGATTCCAAAGACTGTGCTGGTATGGGACGGTACAGTTGGGAATGACTTATAAGAATTAATTGGTACTACCTATACTAACAAGATGCATATTCTTTTCGGTAGCCCGGAACGGGAGAACTCCATAGTTAAGCGTGCTTGACTTGGAGCAATTCTGGGATGGGTGACCTCCTCGGAAGTTTTCCCAAGAAGTGTGCGAGTGAGGAAAAAGCACACTGGAAAGTCTCGTGTTAGTATGTGGGGATAGTCGTTGATTCTTGAAGCGGCCGGGCGTTACAGAATCAGGCTTGGACTTGTATAAAAGCTCGTTTAATAAAAAGGCCTCAGGCTCTAATTCAGAACCTCGACCTTAGAGCCTCCCAGGCTAGCCTAGTATATAAATATTTATTTATATTTTTTATACCACTTGTAATAACTCTCTCTCTCTCATCAATTAATTTTACCCCATTTTATTGGTTTAACAGACTTTTTGATTGATTTTGTTCTATATTATGCTATTTGGATATATATTGAATTTATGTATGTTTATGGAATTACTAGTGTTGTTCTATATTATCCTTTATCCTCCTTCACACAAATAAACCCACAAAAACTCATTCGTTCCACTGTGCACTGCTTGTTTGTGTCCATTTATTTTTATTTTTATTTTTTATTTTTGTTGGCACTTTTTTTATAATGGGCTAAGATAATATAACATGTTATCTACCTTCTCTCACTTTAATTTTTATTTATTTATTGTAGACTTTGTAAATTATTGCTGCAAATTGGAAGCTAAAGTTTCTATCTGGAAATTGATTTTTTGCGGAATTCTGTCCTCTTATTTTTATTTTTTAACATGCTAACAGGCTAAGACAGGCTTCACATAGGCTTTTATTTTTTGTAAATAAACCAGACCACAAGCCAATATTATATTCGTGATAGGTAACAGGCTAAGGTCAGTCGGACACGTTTAAATATAGGCTTGGCCGGTTAAGATCAAAGCTCGGCTCGGCTCGGCCCGTTAACACCCCTAGTTGTGATCAAATAACATAATCACATGACCACTTTCTCACATGAGAGGATCCACTCCATCATGACTGCCTGACAATCTTCTTCCCCTATAAATACTCATTTCACCATTGAAGAGGCTTCTTCCACACACTATTCCATTGTTGCCACCTATGAAGCACCGACTCCGACACGGCGTTTTCGATACGTTCCAAATATGTTCTCGATACGACTATTAATTCGTCGATATGATACAATATGTGTCCTATACGTTTCCGATATGCGTATCAGATAGGTTGGAAAAAAAAAATTTGGAGTATGGATGCTTCTTGCCACTTTGCTTAATTAATTTTAGCCTCAGAGCCACCGTGCCCTTCACCTTCTCTTTATTCTCAATGTTTGGACATACATACTGACTTCATTGTTGAGCTTTGGTCTATATTATTGCATCCCTAAGTTATTGTTACACTGACATTTTACACCCCTAGAAGGTTACAGATCTAACCTCTAACACCCAAACAGACCAATGGACCAATGATCATTGTCATATATAAGATCAACGATGATAAAGCTAATGACAATTAGGGGTTTGCAAAAGAATAAAAAAAATTGAATTATATTGTGAATTGAACTACACTACACTTAAAAGAACTTGTTTTGTAACAATTTATGAAGTGAACTAGTTTTTTAAAATAATTCATAAACTAAACTGGTTTATTTTAAAATCAGATAATAAATCAAACTGGATTTTTTATGTTATTCTACTTATTTTTTTTATCATACACAATATTTCAGTTATCATTTGAATTATTGTGCAAAGCCTTTATACAAATTGTAACATTAACAAGCTCAGGATGGGCTAGAATTCTTCGGTCTATTTATTATTCATATATGATTGCCGTGCCAAAAACAAAAGCAAAATACAAATGGTCATCCTTCCGAAAATATTCTTGTTAGAGTTTCATGTATTATTTAAAGATTTATTACTTGGAGCAACACTTCAAAAAGTTGGAAATGTGACAACTTAAATATTCTTTATTAAGTTGCGAAGCAATCAATCGATTGGAATATTTTCAAAAAAAAAAATATATTCTTTATTAAATAGGTAAATAACATGAATCATTGTTTGCTTGAACTGATAGGTCATAGATTTGTTGGTGGGATATTCAAAACCAATTCGAATTGATTTAAAACAGAACTCGTTCCGAACTCAGTTCGATTTTTCAAATTGAATTATTTTTTCCACTTCGGTTTGGGAAAAAAGAAGAAGAACCGAACTGATAGTAAATGAAAATAGGGGGAAAAATAACAAGTGGAAATAAGTTATAAAAAAAATGCCTAAGAAATAAAATAACAAAATTTAAATAACATATGTCATTTCAAACTAAGCCTTGGTTCTACTAGAAAGTCCTTCAAAAGTAAAGAAATTTGAAAAGAAAGGATTTTCTTTTCTTTTCTTTTGTCATTTATATTTGTATTTATCTTTATTCAATTGTTTTTTACTATATATTTGGAGCTCAAGAAGAAAATAATCAAAATTAATTGTAATGAAACTGATATTTTGAATTTCTAGAACTTTTTTCTTTTCTTTTTTAGAGTTAAAAAAACAACCTATTTGAGGCGAGTTACCTGATATCTCCACACGCTTCGACTCTTCTTTGAGTCGACTATGAAACTAATCTTGAGTGCGGGGCAAGTTAGGAACGAAGATATTTAAACCCAAGGTGACATGTGGGGATCGAATCAAAACCCTTTCTTTTCTATTTACTCAACTCTCTTGCTACCAACTGAGCTAAACTATTTTAATTTGGGTAAGTTCTATGAGAAAAGAAATGGAAAAGTGATATTTGGAAGAAAAAGAGAGAGAGTAAATGTAAAAATGAGAGTCTTTTCTTTGAATTCTGTTTTCAAAAATAATTTTTCAATTTTTAGAATAAAAAAAAAACCCATTTGATAATACTTGTTTTGTAAAAGTAATTCTAAAAATTATAATTAATTTTTAATTTTTAGAATCAAATTCCGAGAATATATTTTAATTGTTTCTATTTTATATTTTAACTTTTGACTTTAAAAAAGAACTCATAAAATACTTATTTTATTAACTATTTTATAAACAGTTTTTTTTTTTTGATAACATTATAAACAGTTTTAAGAAGAAGAAAAAATAACACAATCAAACAGGCCTATATTTCTAATAAATCATCTTTTTTGTCTTCAAATTTGAGTTTTTTCTTTAATTAAATTTATTTCTTCAAGTTCCTTATTTCTTGTTGTTAATCATACGCTGGTTTTATCATTCACGTTTTGAAATATATTTCGTATATACTTGAATATTTTCCTTTGTATCTTCTTGATCTAAATAATTCTTGTAGTTACAACCAATTGAACCAGTAATCTATTATTAGGTGAACCAAGATGGCAGGAGATTAATACAATAGCTATGATATTGCTAATGCAGCCAAGCCTAACGGCCTTTGAAATGACCAGTTGGGCACCAAGCTTTGCTAAATGCCTATATGTACCAATTGTAACTACTAACATCCATTTCTTTCATTTTTTCTAGTTATAGGGAGAAAGACTGCTTGTTTTACCCTTATAAATTAAAATCGAAGATATATTACCGGTTTAATATTTTTGGTAAACTATTTATCAATTTAATACAAGTGAAATGTGTATGGAAAGTGAGTGTGTTTAAATCGCGCATCAACTCATGTATAACTTGTGCAAAAACTAAAATGCACGTACCACGTGTCGCGCTGTGCAAGAAGCGCATGTGGTGCGTGCGCGACTTGAACAATGCGTGTCTTGCATTATGTTCATTTTTGCACAAGTCGCACATGAAGGTGATGTGCGACTTAAATGTGCACACTCCTATGAGTATTTCACTCACATTAGATTAGCAAATAATTTTCCAAAAGAACTAAACAAGGGAAATATTTGTGTTTTTTTCATCAGAAGGGTCAAAAGTAAGGAGAAAGACCGAAAGAGCATTAATCACTTTCTTTCCTTAGGGAGAAAGCAACTCACTATTGTACTGTTATTGTTTAGCATGAGGATCAGTTCTTAGCTTCAAATTAAAATGTGTACAATATGATTTTCAGCAGAGGGGTGGACAGGCTCTTAAACACATCATTTAAAATCTATCATTATATTCGAATGGAAATTTTATTTGATCTCTTGGGACAGACTAGAATGCTAGCATAATCACATACAATCTAGCTTTTCTTTGCTAACTTTTTTACTGTTGAAGCCATGTATTTGCCCTGATACTCTGCAAGGGCCAGCTCAGTTTCACTTGCTTGTCTTGTGCCATCACCAGCATAAACTCCAGCACCATATGGAGATCCTCCTCTAACGGAATCCATGTCAAACATTCCAGCACCAAAGGTATAACCAATAGGAACATAAAGCATCCCATGATGGACTAACTGTGTGATTGCTGTCCAACTACAATAATTGTTGTGTATGGCATGTCAATTGCAATGGCGGATCCAGAAATTAATTTTTGTGTGAGGGGGCGAAGAATTCAAAATTCACACTAACTTAGGCAGTACAACACACTAATGGAGCCAAATTTGAAGAACTATCCAAATTTTCTTTGTACATGAGGAATAATAGGGGAAGGATCCATTTACAATTTTTTTTTATAAATTACACTAAGTATGACCGGTCATACACTCTTTATTGAAGTATGACCGTGATCATACTTCAGTGTAGTTTGTAAACAAAATTTTTGTAAATATAACCTTCCGCGGAATAATAAGCATGAACGAAGCAAACTTAAGTTATACTATTTTTCTTTTAAGTCTAAAGGTAGTTTAAGACAAAAGTTTGATGAATTTGATGGGGTGATTGTCCCTCCCCAGCTACAATTGAAGGTTTAGATGAACTATTTTAATTCATTAATGAAATTAGTACCTTTTCAAACAAGTGTAATGCAACTTCACATATTGACAATAGTTTATTCTAACTAACTAATCCTACACATCATCCAAGCTCCTCAATCAAAATATCAAGTTATACAAATGAACTTAAGAATCCATTTTCTAGAGTAAATATACAACTTGGTGCCTGAAAGATGCTACTTGTATGGCTTTGATCTCCAAAAGCTTTCATCTATACAAATTAGTCCCAAACTTTTAAGGAACAAAGCAACACAAATAATACCTTTTGGGGACCAATATTAAGCAAGTAAAGTTGGACTAAAAGTATGTAGCTATTATAAACATATATACTTGTAAAGAACCAATTCAACCCAAAAGCTTAATTGTAGGATGAGGCTACATTAATGGTTTTATATATCTTAACACGCCCCCTCAGACGAGAGTGCACTGGGCTTGAAGGGTGGACAATGCACAGGCTCACCTATCTGTGCCAACAAAGAAATTCCACTTGAAAGAAAGTGGAGGGCGGCGAGGATCGAACCCGGGACACGAGGCTCTGGTACCATGTAAAGAATCAATTCAACCCAAAAGCTTAAGCTGTTGGGTGAGGATATATTAATGGTTTTATATATCCCAACAATACTATTGATTATTGAATTAGCATCAACCAAAACAGAAAATAAAAGGCCTACTTACGCTGTGGTTTCTTGGCCACCACCCTGAGTGCCAGTACTGATAAAAAACCCAGCAGGCACACCTGCTAGCTTCTGCTCCCTCCATAACTGTCCTGTCGAATCGAAAAAAGCCTTCATCTGCGCCGCCATGCTCCCATACCTTGTAGGAAAACCAAACAACAAACCATCAGCTTCAACCAACTTTTCTGCAGCAGATATCAATGGCACATGATCATCCTTCTGAGGTGCCTTCATGAGTTGCAAGACCTCCTCAGACAGTGTCTCCGGTATCCGGTACAAGACCCCTTCAACTCCTTCAATGGAATCAACACCTTTCTTCAAAGATTTTGCTAGTGCCTCCACATGGCCATACATTGAGTAGAACACAATGAAAACTCTTAGGTTCTTCACTTCTTGGACTGGTTGTGGCCCCTCTTGGCTTGAAGTTGTTGCATTATTTTCTGGGATTAGGCTCTCAATGCTAACAGGATCATCATCCTTTTCTTTGGCAGAAATTTGTGCCTTTTTCTTGCTTGGTATGCAACCTCCTCCTTTCCCCATTGAAATCCAATTGGGTATGAATGAAATTGTGAAGGATTCTATTACTACTACCAAATGTGCTAGCTAAAGTAGTTTTCTAAACAATGTTGTTAGAGAATAAAATAAAAAAACATTAAAAAGGCCATCTCCTTAGCCTTAAGGTTTTAGGTTGAAGTAGCCCTTAATATAGTATCAGATTTTTAATTACCATAAGATTGCGAATTCGATTTTCACCGCCCCTACTTTCAGGTGGAATTAAAAAAAGCACAAGACAAACCAAAAAGAAAAAAATGGACTTGTGTAGCAAAAGGTAGACCCAAAAATGGGCTTGTGTCATTTCCGCGCTTCAAGCTCAAAGGCTCTTGCGTGAGAGGTATGTTAGAGAATAAAATAAAAAACATTAAAAAAGTCATCACCTAAAGCCTTAACATTTTTGGTTGAAGTGGTGTTTAACAGATGTACACATTAAGATCATTACTTGCTTACTTGCAAAACAAGACACAAACAGACAAATAGGAAGATAGAAACACAAAGATTAGTTTAATAAATCAAATATGATACAAGGTCTGCTATGGGCTATAGAACATGGCAACATAAAAAACAAAAAAGATGGATAAG
Organism: Gastrolobium villosum; assembly: GCA_032173675.1. Classification (NCBI taxonomy): domain Eukaryota; kingdom Viridiplantae; phylum Streptophyta; class Magnoliopsida; order Fabales; family Fabaceae; genus Gastrolobium; species Gastrolobium villosum. The sequence continues at coordinate 26,839 of JAVKPL010012159.1, read as the reverse complement.
AAAGTAGCATGAACAAGGTTGTGTGTTTGACTTCACTTCTGAGCTGTCTTGAATTATTACGACAACTTCATAACTTTATTTAATGTTAAATAACGTGGCATGAGCAACCAAAGGATACAAGGGAAATTGAAAGAGAATCAAATCATATGGGATCTAGATTCTAAACCGAGAAGGCGTTAATTGATGCTTCTTGACCAAAAAAATAGAGTAAATGAAATTTTCTTTTTCATTAAGAGATTCCAATCTTTCAGCATGATATTTTTTTTTTTCTGTGAAACTATTAATACTCTAAATTATTAGTGGTTATTCCTGCACACTCATTTAAAAGTGGGACCCACCAGGAGAGAGAGAAAAAAAAACAAAAAATAAAGAGTGCAGCTCACTTATCCATGTGAGGACAGGAGATAGTCTAATTTTTCTGTCACCTGACCATGTATGTAGGTATATATATGAAAAGAATAATTTTATAAATTTTGAAATTTCCCATGCAATTTTGGGTAAGTAATGGTTATCTAATCCAGAGGAGTTATTCCCGCTACGCAGAAAAAAATGCACGGCCATCTTACAAATTGTTCTATGAAGACTTCAACCCTAATATCACTGGTGACGTTTTGAAACTACTGCTTATATAAAAATTACTTCCCATTAAATCCGATTTGCGAGTGTGGATGGAGATAATCTTTATATGCAACTTTACTCTTGATGCTCTGGTTCGCCCCCTTAAACTGTTCTTTCATAACCTTTCAGTCATGAAAAAATAGTTTTACCACTGCTCTGATTCACCCTCTTAAACTACCGCTTATATAAAAAGGATTAATGTTTCTGAGATAATTTTATCTCCTACACATACAAAAAAGTGTGTGGGGCCTATGTGAGGCCATGCAAGAAGAAGAGAAAAAAAAAATAAACCTCACACACTTTTATATATATGTAGAGGAGATAAAATTATCTCCAATGATATGAGAAATATTAATCTCTATATTAATAGTGTCAAAAATGTATGGGCAATTATACGATTACCAATTAACAAATCAACGGTTTAACGGTTGAGATCATCTCTCATGACCTGATAATGTTAATTGAGATATGAGAGGATTCATTCCCCAACTTACTAGATTAACATCAGCTACACACACTGAGCTGACACAGAAACATACCTGACATAAATTCACAATCAGACAAAGATTACAAGCAAAAACTAGACAACAGAAAGAAAGGGGAGAAAAAAGAACAGACAAAGCCCTGAGCTTGGATATTCAAAATGAATATGGACATAAAATTTTGCACTTTCTGAAGGAGAATAGATGATAGAAAGCAATAATTTCTTTTGCAGTGATTCACAATTGATACTCTACAGCAGAGAAGAGTTACTGAGAAGTAAAAGTAGTCTTCTCATTTTTGCTTTAGTGAGCCCTTTTTAGATTTCTTTAACTCCCAAGGTGGTAGGCAACCTTTATAGTGAGAGTGAAGAAATAATGAAGACATTGATACTTCTCTCTGGGGCATTGAGATTGATGACAAGCAACTGAAGGCAGTTCTTAATCTCCTTTTTTCACTATCACACTCTTGAAAGTTGGGATCATGCTGAACACTGGAAGTTTTAAGGGCATCAGGGAGTATGCAGTTGCAAAAGGAACCTACAAGGAAGAGAAGAAATGATAAGTCAGTGAAGCATGACTAAGAATTTTGAGAGTGTATGTGGGGTGAGATATATAATTAGGGAATAAAATTGATTCATTTGATTCCAATAAAATTTCCACCCCAGAAAAGCTCTTCCCTCAAAAGGTGAAATTTGCTTAGTCTAAGTATTTATTATGAATAAGGGGGCGAATCGGAGTAGTGGTAAAGCTGTTCTTTCATGACTGAAAGATTATGGGTTCGAATCCAGGAAACAGCCTCTTTGTAATTATGCAAGGGTAAGGCTGCGTACAAAGATTACCTCTACCCCATACTCGCTAGTCAGGTTTAACGAGGAGTGATATTTTTTGTTTTTTAAGTATTTACTATGAAATGGTAATAATGTTGTTTATGCAGAATTATTCTAAGTCAACCACAGTAAGGCTATGGTTGTATAAGTAGCTGGGGGATAGGGAGGGGAGTGACAGTAAAATGGGATGGAAAGTTTTTGAATTTCACTCATGGTTGCTTGGTGGGGAGAGTGGAAAATCACTGTCAACTCACTTTCATGGCAAAATTTTGTGGGGTGGAGTGCAAATGAGTTGCACTTCACTTTCAATCATCCCACATTGTTGTTGAACCAAGCAAATGGAAAGTAAATCTCACTCCAAATTTTCCACCTACTCAAACAAGCATATCCTCAAAAGTGAGCCTGCAATTGATGTCAGATTTTGCAGTGCTGGCAGATGCTCTATGTCAGCGAAAAAGGAGGAGCAAAAGTGTCATCTGTTTACCTTTGCCATGAAAGACTATCTATGCAAGGCATGAAATAATTGAAACAAAGCTTCCACCAAGCTGTGGAACCATAATTTAAAACCATTTTTAGGTTTCGATTGTTCATGTTAGAGAATAATATAAACCATTAAAAAGGTCATCACCCAAGGTCACGAGTTTGATCCTTACCGCCCCCACTTTCTGGTGGAATTAAAATAAAAGCACAAAAGGTAAACCAAAAATTGGGCCTGTGCAATATCCGCGCTTCAAGTCCAAAAGGCTCTTGTGTGTTGTGTGAGGGGGTGTGTTAGAGAATAATATAAACCATTAAAAAGGACATCACCCAACACCTTACGGTTTTGGGTTGAAGTGGTTCTTTACGGTTCATTATTTGCTACATATTCATGAAGAATTGAGTTATGATGCATCTGCATTGTTTAATGACTCAAAAATAATAATAATGTAAACATGAAAGAATGGACCTGGTGTTTGAAAACATGTCATATACCTATTCTTGCAAGACGATTGACCCATTTTGGTATAGAATTCCCTGTCAGCTTATAACAAATATCCTCGCAGAAATGATTGCAATTCTTCACAATCAAGTGATAAGCATCACCATTGTAATTTGCAGACTGGTTCTCCATGAACTCTCTAATCTGGAAAGGATCTAAGCTAGTAGTTCCCATGAATATTGACTTCCTAAACTTAAAGCCAGGACACTGCCGAGGTTCAACCTCAAAGACACCACTTGTTGGATAGTCATGGGCTCCAAACGCATATTCTACTCCATAAACTGTAAGTATAATAACTCCATCTTAGAAAATATTCATGGAATCCAGAATTGTAACTTTTTCTCCATATAAAGCAAAAGAGAAAGTCATACTCACAGAAATTAGTGATATGTACATGCATAAATACATAATCCCTTTCTCTAAAATATGAAGGTATATCAGTTTACACTTTTTCCTATGCATGTGATCAAACATTCACCTAATCTAAATATTGAAAGTGAGGGTTCATTAAATGACCTTTCAAAAGTATGCAGCATTAAAGGGTATTTATGTCTCCATGATATAAGCGAATTGGAGCAGTAGTAAAACTGTTCCTTCATGACTGAAAGGCCATGGGTTCGAATCCAGGAAACAGCCTCTTTGCAATTATGCAAGAGTAAGGCTGCGTACAAGGATTTCCTCCACACTACACTCGCTAGTTGGGTTTAATGGGGAGTGGTTATGTCTCCATGATAATTAGATGTACAGAAAAGCTAGTATAAATTTGAAGTACTAGAGCATACAACAACATCATCAACAAGATTAAATGATAAAATGATCAAGCACTATCAAAAACCAAATTTTGTGAAATATAGGATGTAAGTTCCTTAGAAATAATACCATACAGAGAAACTCTGAACCAAAACTCTAGGCACATATTTATGTATAATATGTATTATGTATGTATAGTTTTAGATACAGTTGAAAAGGTTTTAACTGTCAACTGACCTTCAACCCCAGAGTGGAAAATACCAAGCCCTGCCCAAAACATATAGCCATTTACTGTTGTCAAATCATACACATTGAGATAAACAGGTACATCCCCAGGTTTGTTGCCAGCTGATTTCACTTTAGAGAATACGCAAAAGGGGGTGGCTGATTTGTCTTTGAGACGAAGACGAACAACTGACGGCCAGCCACTTTTAAATCCTGATTTCATTTTATTAGTGAACCTGGGAAGCATTCAATAACTATTTCCTACCTGCATATACATCAAGACAAATAAAACAAAACAAAAAAATCATTTGCACAGAATACCATGTAACTGACAAAACATCAAAATTGAAAGCAAATGAGTTTTACTTTAATCAGCATTGTTTTACCATTGACCTAGGCATTCAACTGATAATTATGAATTACAAAAGGACCGACCCAGTTCAATACCCACTCGTGAGTGTTTGGGGAAGGACATACGAGTGAAGCCTTACCCCCGCTTTTGCGGAGAGACCGAGTCGAAGCCGGGACCTTGGACATCACTATGAATTACAATAAAAAAATAAAATAAACTATGGCTAACACTTGTTTTTTCTTGATCACATAACTGTGAAAGAAAAGGAATCTCTTAAGCCACATAGTTTTCTCAAGATAACATCTTTACCAATTTTATGTATCTAGATATGAAACCATATTACATGCATAGAACCCATGCATTTATTGCAATAATACTTCCATAACTGGACACTACATGCCTCTCAACACTTCATATGCAATATAGGGGAAACATGTAATGTTTATGAATGGCTATTACATTTTCATATATAGCCTGTTTCAATTTTGGAAGGCAAGAAATGCAGTACTCTCTTCAATCAATTGACAACAGGCCAGACTCATTTTTCTTCCAGAACCAGACAAGACAAGGCTTTATAGAAAATGCAGCAGTAGCCTCAGCCTTTTTACCATGTTTATCACCATTCAATCAAACACCAGGAAAGATCAGAGTAAGTTCCCTTCTATATTTTTCATAAAGGAGCAAAGGGCAAACCCCGGTGCACAAGGCTCCCCAACATGCAAGGGTAAGGGTGAGGGACTCGAACAAGTGACCTTTCAGTCACTAGGAGCAACCTTAAAAGAAAAAAAGTATTTTTCTTTATTTTGATTCATTGATGATGTCTATATTAGACATTAAAAAACAACTCAAGAAAATACTCCCTTTTAAACCCGACTAACGAATGTGGGGTGGAGGCAATACTTGTACACAGCCTTACCCTTGCATAATTGCAAAGATATTGTTTCCTATATTCGAACCCATGACCTTTCAATTATGAAGAAATTGTTTTACCACTACATCGGTTCGGCCCCTTATATTAGACATTAATGAAGAAAATATTTATTTTTGCTAGATTTTCTAGTTTAAGGTTTGTTCTGCTGTTCTGCATATACCACTTTTAAGCTATGTTGTAAGGTGGAAATTGCAGTGCATGAGACCCAATATGGCTTTCAAACATTGATACATGAATTACAATGGACACAAATCATTTGTATGAGGAATTTGTTGTATATTCTAGGATCAAGTAACCATGAAATTCATATCTGTTTCTGATTACAGATAATATAGCGATATCAAGCTACAAGTAACATAACTTAAAGGAAAATGTAAAGGAGCATATTATTATCAGGGAAGCCATAAAGGATTAAAGGGGGTAGCCAAATGGGGGTAAATCATCTTCCTGATTAATTTCAGCCTTTTCCTTGAACACATGGTGGTGAATCATCTTCCTAGTTTCATTTAGGATGCGGTCCTTCTATGCATACTTCTAAAAGATGGTATTATTGAGACTATTAACAACAAAAAGAAAGTTTATTTTAAGCTGAGTTGAATGGGAACAAAAGAGGATGTATGAAGTATAGATAAAAGTATGAGAATGTAAAAGAACCAATTCAACCTAAAAACTGAGGCTACATTAATGGTTTTATATATCTTAACACGCCCCTTCACACGAGAGCCCACTGGGCTTGAAGGGTGGATAGTGCACAGGCCCATCTACCTGTGCGAAGAAAGAAATTCCACTAGAAAGAGAGTGGGGGCAGTGAGGATCGAACTCGGTACGCCGAAGCTCTGATACCATATAAAGAACCAATTCAACCTAAAAATTTAAGCTGTTGGGTGAGGCTACATTAATGGTTTTATATATCTCAACAGAGAATTTGATGGGCAAGACACCCAAAGTGAGAATAATTTCACTATCTTGGTCAATAAATTAAAACTAAGTTGAAGGGATATATAAAACAGGACTCATTCTAGCCAATTTGAAATAGAGTACACGAGATTTTGAAGGCTAACATATGCCCCTGAATCTACAAGGTCTATTTTATAGATCTTCCATATCTTGTCATGCTTTATGAATTTTATAAAGACATATAATGTACTTCAGTTATGAACAGCAGAAAACTATCTAATAGAACTAACACATTCAATATTAATTCAGAAGAGTTATCAACTTTAGAGATCCTGTAATGTTTTGCTTCATTACACAGAAACACCATTGCAGCTCTCACTCATATTTGAAAACCTCCACAAGAACTTACTTTGCTTTTTGGGCACTATTTAGATATTAGAATATAGGCATAGCTTTCTCATAAAAAATTAATGGTATATTCAGCTAGAGCAATTACTGACATTTCACATTAGTCAGTGCCCAAATCACTAGTACATAAATTCATTTTTACCTACCAATTACTGTAATGTAACCACATACCACCTATGCCTTGTTATCTCTTGACTTTATGCGCTATGTGAACCGCCAGTTAATCTAGTAACAAACTTCACTATTATCCATTTGTTACCCCCCACATCTTAAACGTAAGCTATAGGTCCTATGGGATTAAGGGGTGTTAACGGACCGAGTCGAGCCGAGATTTGATCTTAAAAGACTAAATATGCCAGCTTGACCAAGCCTGTTATCTATTGTAAATATAATTATCAACCTATAGCTTGACTTATCTATAAAAATAAAAGCATGATTTAGCCTGTTTAAAAAAATTAATACAACAAAAATTTATGCAAGCAGAATATACAATCAACAACACTAGTAATTCCATAAATATTCATAAATTCAATGTATATCCAAACAGCATAATATATAACAAAATCATTCAAAAAATCTGTTTAACCAATAAAATGGGATGAAATGGATTGAGGAGAAAGAGAAGGCTATTACAAGTAGTATAAAAAATATAAAAAAAATAAATAATAATATACTATGCCTGTCTGAGAGGCTCTAAGGCCGAGCTTTTGAATCGGAGACTGAGGCCTTTTTATTAAACGAGCTTTTATACAATCTCAAGCATGAGATCAACAACCAATTTTAGACATATAAGTTCAGGCCTTCACGAGCCGAGCCAAAGACCCCTGAAAGGCCCCTGGTTAGTTTAGCACCCCTATCTGGGACCAAAGGGAAAACTCCGGTGCACAAGCGACCTAACTTTGTGAGAATAAAGATGAAGGTCAATTATGCACGGTCTTATCCTTACTATTGTAAATAATTACAACATTAATTCTATTGAAAACATTAGAATTAATGTTGTAATTATTTACAATACTTACATTTTTACAAAGGAATTGTTTTTCAAACTCGTATCCGTGATCTTCCGGGTTACATAAGAGCAACCTTACAGCTGCTCCAAGCATCATCCATGATTCAACTTAAACCATAATATTTGGACTTACATATGCCTTTTTCTATACCAATAAAAAAAAACAAATTATGAATGTATTATGAGCATGGATGTCACATCTAGAATCTTGACAGTATAGAATACAAACAAGAAGCAAAAAGCTAAAAAAAAAAAAATTAGCGGTTTCATAGGGAATAAAATGAATTAGGAACAATAGCATCGAGTTGTTGCCAAATGACAATGATTGATTCCAATGTTATATTATTTGAAAATAAAAAATAACTAGTAATTTTAAAATCCACTCTAAGCTGACAGACAACTCATGTTAACAAGTACTAATAATCAATTTCATTCAACCACCCAGATTCCACAATAAAATGCTCATAACCATTTTTTTTCCTTTTAAAGGAAGTCAAAATCCAATTAGTAAAAAAAAAAAAAAGAGCAAAAATAAGTAAAATTTACAACTTCGAATGTTATAGGAGATTTAGAAACATAAATGAAGATCTAACTGATATCAAGTGGTGGGAGAAAAACATTACAAGCCATAGATCAGATTGGAAAACAAAAGGGTAAAAAATTACACAAGGATAACAAGCAATGGAGTAGCTAATCTTCCACAAGCAAAGCAATAATGAGAAAATTAAAAAAAAAAAAATACACAAAAAAAGTGTGTGAATAAAGTAAACAACTAATGGAAGATACAAGAAAATCAGAAAGAGCCTCAAACCTTAAGTTGCAAAGGGCAGGAAGAAGAGAGAGTGAAGTGAAAAACAGGTTGAAAAAGTGAAAGAGCCATCGTTTGTGTGTGTTAAGACACAGAAAGAAGAGAATGGAACAATGTGTGTGACTGAAACTCACACATTGTCTTAGCTTCTCTGACAGAAGTGAAGGCTGTGTTGTATTGTAAGTGGGACAGACAGAAACTGCTTTGTCTTTTTTTGGTGCCTAATGAGGAAAGATATTCATAAATAAGCCATTTCTTGTGGAAATTCAGAAAATTCAAAAACAAAAAATTAAAAAAAAAAACCCCAAAATCTTGCAACTAAAAAGTGAAAAATATGAAATAAATTCTGTCCGGATTTGACACTTTGACACTTTAACATTGACTGACATCATGGCATTGCGTTGAATGATGGCTCTCTCTTTATTGAATTTTTATTTTATTTATTTTTCGAAAATATGGTGTGTGATTCCTTAAACATTATTCTATGGTCATTAATAGTAGCAGGGTTAAGCAGCTTTTGCCATTAAGATCATAAATCATTAAATGTTTATAAAATTTAGCGGCGTTTTTTAGAGGTGCTAAATGAGCCAGATGCATTTAGTTCGGTTTGTGAAGACATGAATTTATATGTCTAAAATTGATTATTGACATTAGATTTGAACTCATATAAAAGCCCATTTAATAAAAAAGTTTTAAGCTTTACTTCAAAAGCTCGGCTTTAGAATCTTTCAGGCTGACCTAGTATATTATTTATTTTATATTACCTATAATAGTCTCTCCTTTTTCTCAATCAATTTTATTGGTTAAATAAATTTTTTGAATGATTTTGTTCTATATTATGCTGCTTGGATATACATTGAATTTATGATATTTATGGAATTACTAGTATTGTTGATTATATATTCTGTTTCGATAATTTTTTTTTTAAATAGGCTAAAGTAGACTTTTATTTTTTGTAAATAAGTCAAGCCACAGGCTGCTAATAATATTTATAACAGGTAACAGTCTTGATCTGACACAGGCCGTTTTCTATTCATATTTTAATATCTTAGTTTTAATTAAGAGAAATAGTTATCTTGTGTCACATAAGATAATTGTTGCACATTCATAGAATTTTGTGTCCATATTTTTTTTAAATTGTGGGCTCCATAATTTTATTTCATTCACATAAGATTAATAATTCTCTTTAATTAATGATTAAATTTATTAAATATTTATATTTTTTATTATAAAATAAAAATAAGTTTAAAATAATATAAACTCATTATTACTTAAAATTAAGGAATAAATCTTATTATGTTTCACTTATATGATTAGATAAGGAAATAATCTCAATTATCCATAAATAAATAAATATTTTTCTTCATTTTATATAATGACATGCTCTTTTTTGAGTCTCATATTTTTAATTTGTCAATAAAAAATTGAGATTATTTTACACTTATTTGTGTTAAACTAGACATGAAGGGATATGTTCTCTTGAAATTAAAATATTAGAATACGAATGAAATAAATATAATTTCAAATAATATTTTAATCATATATAATAATTTATTTATTTTTCCTTTTATATTGACATGTTTCACTTAAATTATAATCTGAGTTAGTTGGAGAATTAATTTCTTCATATTTTCACTTAAATTATGATTTAAGAGCTAAAGTTATGTTTCTACATAATTTTATTGTTTTTTGCAAAAAAAAAATATATATATATATATATATATATATATATTTGTAAATAAGTTTTCAAATACAATATAATTAAAATTTAATTTTCTGTGAACCAAAGTCTTTAATGTGTAAATTATAATAATTTAATCATAACAAGACATAATTTTTTAGAAGAAAAAAAAAAGGAAGATAATTCAAGCGCAAGATAATTCATATCATTAAAAAAGTTGTTGCTACTTCAACTACAATTATTAAACAAATGCAAATTAATTTGTATTAGATCAATAAATAGAGGGAAATAATTTTCTTATGTTGCAGGAAAAAAATTATCTTTATAGTAGAAACAAAAGTATAAGTGAAACTCACACGTAAGAGGAGAGAGAAAAAATAGAAGCGAGATCCACCCTTTTTTATGTATATAGGAAATTGGCTTCTCTTATGTAACATGGGATAAATATAACCCAATAAATAATTAGGATTAGTACATACAATAATTTGATTCTTTTGCCTCCAAAATGTCTCGTATTATGTCTTAGTTGCATATCGGAAAAAAGAGGAGGGATATTTTTATTACCAAAAAATTTTATTACCAACTCACTACCTATCTAATCACCATTGGATCAACATTTTCTCTTTTTTAAAAAACTTTTTAACATTCTCTCTCTTTAATTCAATTGTGATTAAATAGGTAGTAAATTAGTAGTAGAAAAATTCAGTAATAAGAATATCCTCATTCGTGAAAAAAATATATATATAATTTTTTGTACATATAAACGTTACTTTTTGTTTGTATGCACAAGACACAAGTTGTTACAGAAAGTGAGGATCCCACACGTTCAAGAAACAGCTGGAATATGATTAATATATAATATTTCCAATCGTCCTTTTAATAATATATTATTCTTTTATCCTACAGAGGCTGCAGGGAATCCTATGATCAAAAGCTGACTATTTCATAATTATAATTTAAATTTTCGAATGCTAACAACCAAACAACCATTGCATTTTAAATAAATTTGTTATTTCATAGTTTAACATTAAAATGCATTATTCTCTTTTTCTTTCGTAAATCTCTGTTACTTTGTTGTATTTTTTTATAACCGACAAAAATAAAATAGTGACCTGAAGTACAGGTGCATGCAATGGGCAAAAAAATTAAAATATTACTATTTTAATAAATAATTACGAATACATAGCAGTTTCGAAACTATTTACAAATCTACAGCAGTCAAGTTAATTTATGAACCGTAAAATTTTGAAAAGACATAACTTTTGACGACTCGGGTATCCGAATGAGGTAATTCTTTTTTTGATTCCATATAATTCTTCGAGATCTACGCAATGACATCTCATTTGATATATTTTATCTCTCACAAACACAATTCAAATTTGCAACAATGATAATATAAATATGGCACCAAAGTAGATTAACCCATCTATAAATAAGGATACTTAATGTCATATTAAAATATATACTTCTGCCAAGTGTTTGAAAAAAAATAGTTTACAAGTTTATTTATTAATTATTAAAATATATACAAATTTATATAATATTCTACCAAGTGTTTAGAATATTTATTTAATTATTTTCTTTATTAATACAGATTTTTCAAATTAACTTTTGAGTTTAAATCACAAATTTAATCTTTATTTTATTTTTCTTATTAATAATAATTTTCTAAATTTTGTTGTAATACACTATATAATACAATTATTGCAAATTTGAATTGTGTTTGTGAGAGATAAAATATATCAAATGGGATGTGATTGCGTAGATCTCGAAAAGTTATATGGAATCAAAAAAAGAATTACCTCATTCGGATACCCGAGTCAAAAGTTATGCCTTTTCAAAGTTTTACGATTCATAAGTTAATTTTTTTTTGCCACTGACTGCTATAGATTTGTAAATAGTTTCGAAACTGCTATGTATTCGTAATTATTTATTAAAATAGTAATATTTTAATTTTTTTGCCGCATGCAATGTTATTAAGATTGGTCAGGTCATTGTCCCGGTTGAGATATTGAATCATTAAGTCACTGGTTCAATTGTATGACCATGTAATTATATGCAATTTTATAATTTATATTAAAAAATTATAAACATACTCAAATATCTATAAAAAAACATAAATAATTCAAATATTTTAAAATAAAAAATAAAAAATCACATATTATTATCCAATAAAGGATCAAACAAAAATATAATGATCATGATACGGGGCTTTAGTTTTAGAAAACGACATCTCTAACTATAAATCAAATCTAAATTCTCTGGAGAGTGCATAATTGAGATAATATTAGTATTATAGGTACATAACATATGTAAGTCAATAAGCACAAAAAAATTCAAAATATCCATTATGATTTTTTTTTGAAAAAATAAATAATTTGAATTTTTTTGGGACCGGATCGGGTCACTGGTTAACCGACCGGGTCACTGATTTTCATGAAAACCGGCCGGGGTCGGATCGAGTCACACCGATTCTGATGCATGGCTGGTCCGTTGCTTCAACCGGACCGATTATATGACCGGTTTCCCCGTTCCCGGGTCGACCCGGGTTTAATAACACCGGGTGCATGTCATATGAATGCTAATTTCAAAATAAATATCTTCATATAAATTTGTAATTTAAATAGTTTTTGATAAAATTAGATGATATATATATATATATATATATATATATATATATATATATATAGTTTTACACCAAATATTGATAATTGATTTGCTTGCCTCTAATGGTTCAAATATCTAATAAATCATAAACATTATATATAAATAAAATCAACGATTAACATTAAGAGTATAACTTACACCGATAAAAATGACTTTGATCCTTATATATATATGGGTCAGGATCATTTTATATCTGTGTAAGTTACACTCTTAATATTGACCATGGATTCAATTTATATCTAAGGGCTCTAAGTTTTTAGTAATGTGAGCCATTGAATACAAGTGGATCAATGATCAAGATTGACTATAAGACTTCTGAATCTTATACTAGTGTAAGTATATCCTGCCCCTATATATATGAGGTAAGATCATCTTACACTGGTGTAAGAATAAAATTCTTACACCGCATCTCAACCATTAGTTTTAGCTTGATCTAATGGCCTCAATTAGTTACTCAGAGAGAGGATGTGATCCTTTCTATCTTCCAAAATTTTCTTTTCTCATTTTTTTTCTGACATTTCAAGCTCTCGACATGATCACCTTCATACCGACCATCGCAACCTGGCTGACCTCAGCGGGCTCCTAGGATTTTTGTAAAAGACTCTTGATTTGTTAGAGCTGGGTAACTTTTCAAACGTTGGAAACTTTATCACGGAGTTGGGTGTGAACCATAGTAGTGGATTTATTATCTATAGATGTTTCCTCCACTACTATGGTTCACACCCAACACCGTAATAAAGTTGCCGACGTTTGAAAAGTTACCCAGCTCTAAAAAGTTTGGAACTCCAACACAAATCAAGAGTCTTTTGCAGAAAGCCTAGGAGCCCGCTGAGGTCAGCCAGGTTGTGATGGTGGGTATGAAGGTGTTCCCGTTCCCGTAGAGAGCTTGAAACGTAAAAAAAAAAATGAGAAAATAAACTTTGGGAAGATAGAAAGGATCATGCGCTCTCTCCGAGTGGCTAATTGAGGCCGTTAGATTAAGCTAAAATCAACAGTTGGGATGCCATATAAGAATTTTATTCTTATACCAGTGTAAAATGATCATGTTGGAAATTTTTTATTTATGTGGATAATATTAATTAATTAGCTTTGTGTTTTAACAATAATCAGATTAATGGATATTCCAATTATATTATTTTGTTGGCCCATTGATTTCATGTTTAGTTGGATTTATGGCATCTGTTGGTATTGGGTTTAGTTGGACAGTAGTGTAGGCTTTAGTGTGACACTGTGACCCTGGTTTCCATGACGGGTGGACCAAATGGACATAAACTCTTTTCAGGGTATTTGGCTAGGTCCCCTCTCTGGCTTATTTATACTGGGATTAAGACCTGTGAGTCATCATGCTCCCATCCCATTAAGGCTACCATTTTCGGAATAGGTCATAGAGAGGAAGATCCTAACGTGTAGTTTCCCTTTCCTCCAGTTTTGTGATAGCCCAACAAGATACGCGCAATCCCTACTTTGATTACATTTTATTTGGGTATTTTATAATCATATACATGATCCTGAAATTTTAAATTTATCACTTCTCTGGCAACTTGAGATAAGTTTATCTCCGGCCATCCCAAAATTATGTTGTTTTGTTTATTTATTTCTTTATATTAATTGATTTACCTTTGAATGATTATGATTCCATTTTTCTCTCTCTTCCTTTATCACCATTGATCAATCTTTGTATGGCTATGATTTAGTAGCCGGAAATAAAATTATCTCAAGCAGCTCGAGAAACGATAAGCATATATATATATATATGTGTGTGTATATATATATATATATGAGAAAGGTTATACTTACAACCTATTTTTATTTATAACTTTTTACAACCATAATCTTAACCGTTAATTTCCGCCAATCAACGATTATTATTTTCGTAAATTAAATTTATTAATAAATTATTAATTCGCAATAAATGATAACCGTGATTGACGAAAATCAACGGTTAAGATTATGGATGTAAAAGGTTGTAAAAAAAAATAGGTTGTAAGTATAACCTTCCTATATATATATATATATATATATATATATATATATATATATATATAAGATATTCTGTCTAATTTTTTTCTTACCTACTTTACCTACTCTTCTTCAATATTATTGGATCAGAATCTCAAGAAGAGTGAGAAAGAGTCATAATCTGATTCAATGATATTAAAAAAAAGATAGGCCCTACTTTACCTACACATATTCAATATTATTGGATCAGAATTTCAAAAAGAGATAGAAAGAGTCATATTCTCATTTAATGTTATTAAAAAAAAGGGGTTGGTAGAATATTTTATCTCATATATATAGGTTTTTTTGACCCTTTTGCCCCTTATTAAATAATTAATAACCAATTTTTCTCTCCCCCAGAACTATCCACCATCCTGCCCCCCTTTAGTCGATTAACATGCGTTTTTAATCGACTACTTTGCGCAAACTCAGGAATTATGAACCCCGCGTTTTAATCGACTACTTATTGAGCTTGATCGATTAAAATTCTTGAAGATTTAATCGACTACAACCATTATGTAGTCGACTACTTTTCACGGATAACCCTATATGCAGCCATTTCACGATCTCATTTCTTAAATTTTCGTATTGCAACCCACTCCACCTCTTGTTTGCCATCTCTATCCTTCCAAGTCCCCTTACTTGTCATCCCACCATCTCTAAAGACTTGATATTGTTAAATCATTGTCATTCCATCCACATTCTCATTTCTTGGCCCCAAAATCCGAACCCAAAGCCCCAAAATCCGAACCCTACAACCAAATTTTGTGGAAAAACATGACCTCAAGTCCAAATATTTATGTTACAATGATCTAATATGACGGAAAGCATTATGAAGGCCCCAATGGTGTTCAATTTGAAGGAAAAACAAAAATGTTGAAAATCAAACGGGGTACTACATACAATGAGCTGAAGGGGAGAATTCACCAAAAATTGGGCTGCAAGGCAGCCAATGCGTTCAGCGGATGATCGCCAGGGTAGAGTCTATAGTTGGTAAGGATGCTTTATTCTACATTGGTAACGATATATGTGACGATAAAGATGTAGAATGTTTCATAGATGCGATTGTTGACCGAAAATTTCAAAATTTTATTGAGATATGTGTTGAAATAGATTGTGGTCAATCTTCATCTGCACATATGCATGAAAGAAGTCACAGTCAAGAAGACAGAGTAGTTGATTTATCTGCACCTGCACCTGTCTTAAGTCAGATAACACTGAGGGAAATCGATGAGGATGAGCACGAGGAGGATATGGACAGTGATGACGACGGTGAACCTGAGAGTGTTATTCCGCTAGGTGATACCTCAGAGACGGACGTTGAGGGGAATTTTGACGCTGACACAAACTTAGGAAACCTGAGTTCCCAAGTTATGCCACCACTTCGTGTTGACCCTGTTAGCAGTGGTAAGATAGTGAATTAAAGTTTTTAAATGAACATTTCATATTTGTGTTATCATTCATACTGACGGAAAACTCCTGTAATTTGGTCGTAGGTTCTGAGATTGACCCGTTTTGGAACGAAAGCCCACATTATTCCTTTATTAATTGGGCTCACCCTAATGATGAGACAGAGATATTGTATGACGACGATGACTTCCACGGTGGCTGGCAATTAGGGGATCCATTATATTTGAATCAGGAGTTTCGCAGTAAATCTGAAATGCAACATGCAGTCAAATTATATTGCATGAAGGCTCACCGTACTGATGTCGTGGCAAAAAGTGACGAGCATAGATTTCAGTTACTGCTACATGTAATCGTCCACTCTTTACATACAGTGGTGCATTAGTGAAAACATTACATATTGTTAAAATTATGTAAGATATATACTTAAAAATGAAATTGTCATTTTACACCTTTATTCAGTTACTGCTACATGTAATGCATCAGAAGCTACATCTATGATTCGTGATAATAAAGGCAAGTTCAAACTCATCATGACAAAAGCTAATGTGCCCAGATAAAGCCTTTTTTCTGAATGCATTCTTGTAATATGTAAGCTTTAGTTTAGATCTTTTAATGAACTTATAATTTTATCCAAGACTTTTAGCCTGATTTAATATATATATACACACTTGTTTCTATCATGTGTAATCGTCCACTCTGGAAGATTTAATCATGGTAATCAGAGAGCTTTAGCAGCAGGATCACTTTATTTCCTTGAGGAACCAATTTGTTCTAATGATCTCAAATATTTAAGGCAAGAAGTGTATCCCTCAACAGACAAAGAAACTCCAAATGCAAAGGTGCGCGGTACAAAGAGATCAAGGCATAGTAAGAACAAACAGGAGTATTTAAGACTTATCTATTCATAAAACTCTAAATAAATTACAAGGCCTATGCATTCTAAACATGACGATTGATCTTAAAACAGATAAAAAAGAAAATAAGCCCGAGGGATTTTCACAGTATTACTTGCGTTTAAGTGTTTAACAATTATTAATTAACCACGCAATGTCAGGTTCTTGAAGAAAATAAATAAATAAAAGAGAAAATAAAAGTTAATGACCACAAAATGCTAGGCTTATCGATGAGCACACAAAAGGTTAAAAGAAAAGAGAAGACAACAATTACAAATTGAGGTTCATGTAGCTCAACCCAGATGAACCTTCACAACAATAACAACTACAGTTAGATTGATGTGGAAAGACCTTTCAATATTTGGACTACCGAGCTTTTGAAGTTTACAGAAGCCTTAAGTGTGTTAGGAGAGGATAATACTGTTACTTTTTTCTCTCTTCCCTTTTCTTTTCTTTTGTTGAACATTATATCAGTTATATATGGGATTAAGATTTGATTTTCATAAGGTAGGTACTAATTCAACATCAGTGTACTTTGGTCTCTTTTTTTGCATTCCAATGCTTTTCCCAAAGCTATATTAAGGTGGATGAATGAACCTCTCTAACACCTCACCAGGTGTTAATGCTCTCTGGTTTCTATGATTAAATCCTCCAAAGTGGATGACTGCACATCATAGAAACAAGTGTGTGTGTGTATTTATTAAGTGAGACTAAAAACCTTCGAGAAAATTATAACCTCACTAAAAGCTCTGAACTACATCTTACAGATGACATGAATGTTCTTTTCAAGAATTACATTTAGAAAATAAAGGGCATCATTTCCATGCATATTCGCTTTTGTCATAACAAGTTTGAACCTGCCTTCATGATCGCCAATCATAGATGCAGCTTCTGATGAGTTAACTGTAGCACTAACCGAATAAATGTATAAAATGACAATTTCATTTATAAGTATATATCTTAGATATTTTTTAACAATGTAATGTTTTATCTCATGCATCACTATATGTAAAGAAAAAAATTATGGTGGAACCTACCACAAATTATTGATCACCCACAAAACACCAGTTCTAACTAAATGACAGACGAAAAGAAGTAGAGTCAAAGTTACAAGATGGACAAGCTAGCCTGGTATAAGTGTTCCATCCAGATAGGAAAGTCATTAATAGGCTATTTTGCAAAATCAACAAAAGATCGCAAATATCAATAAACTATAAATTTTAGTGTGAATAAAATCCATTCTGTAAATGCTTACATGTAGGAAATCACAAATTCGATGGTCAACACAATCCATATAAGAGAATCGAACAACAAAGGTATATTCAGTCAAGTCTTAAAAGAACAATAGATTAAAAAATGTTAACATCTAAAAAAAAACCCTAAAATATGGGGAAAAAAAATAAGATGACATAGAAGGTGTGAAAATCTAGATAAAGAACCCTAAAATTGAATCTAACAACCACATACCTAAGATTTGATGAGTGATGAGATTGTAGTTCTCTTTAGAAAAATAAAATAAAGAAATATATGCGAAATTAGCCAGAGAAAGAGACAGAGAGAAAATTTAGGCATGCCTAAGTTCCATCGATAGTTCAAAGGCAACGGTGGCATAGGAAAGATGGAAAAGTGAACGGATGGTGGAGAGAGATAGAGAACTGCTTTGGTTTAAAAGAGAATAGAATGGTGCGGTTCAGGAGGTAAAGTGGTATGAGAGAAATGAGAATGAAACTATGAAGCACCGACACTTCAAAAACCCTGATGTGTCGTGTCCGACACTTCCCGACACTGGCTCAAATTTTGATTTGCGTTGAGTTTTTAGTTCAAACTATTAGATTCGTTGGATTACGATTATCATTTTATTGAGTTTAATATAAATATTTGGGATATGTTATGTTTCTTTGCAAAATTTATGAATATTATAGGTTTAGATTCATTTTTTTGTTAAATTATTGAATATTAAATATAATATATACTACATAAATTAAAAATATTATTTAATATCAAAACGTGTCCTAACGTGTCGAAATCTAACAATTTCTAGAACTAACGTGTCGGAGTGTCGTGTCGTATCGTGTCACGTGTCTCGTGTCGGTATCGGTGCTACATAGGAATGAAGTGAGGTATATAAGTGTTACGAAGAAAGAAAACGTGAGAGAGAGAGAGAAATAATGACATGGAGCACTATTTTGATAATTAGAACAGGGATAGGTTATTATTATTTTATTGTTTTTGAGATATTCCGAATAGGTTATTCTATCTGTCACTTTTTTTTGTTTATTTTAATTTATTATTTTCCAATATTATTATATTAGAATCTCAATACGAGAATGTAATTGAGATTATAACATAACAATATTGAAGAATAGTTAGATAAAAAAAATAAGTAGAATAATCTACCCCTTTAAAAAATTTGAAAGGGTTGGTTTAACTGAACCAATACTAGTAAACTGATGTGAAAAATAAATAAACTTAAATTAATTATACATATTTATTCATAATTTTATATATTTTATAAAT
The DNA here is from genome assembly GCA_032173675.1 of Gastrolobium villosum. Taxonomy (NCBI): domain Eukaryota; kingdom Viridiplantae; phylum Streptophyta; class Magnoliopsida; order Fabales; family Fabaceae; genus Gastrolobium; species Gastrolobium villosum. The sequence continues at coordinate 7,387 of JAVKPL010012159.1, read as the reverse complement.
ATCCTTATGATATAAAAGATAATTATTAATAAAGACCTATGAATTAATAATAATAGTAATAATGACACGTGAATGGCGCAGATTACTACCAAGAGTGAGCGTTAAAGATTTAAGATTTAAATCAAATATAAATAACTTTCTAATTTGAAGGAGGATTTGAATCTAATTAATAAATAATAATCCGATATTGTAGAGATATGTACAAAATATATAATTAAGAACAATAAAATGATGTTTTCTTTTCTTATATATATATATATATATATATATATATATATATATATATCTATATATAAGTTTAATGTCTCTTATGTTGTAGGAGATAAAATTATCTTTTACATACATAAAAATGTATTAAACCCATTGGAACCATATAAAGAAAAGAAAAAATATATAAACCCCACATACACACATGTGTCTGTGTGCGTGTGCGTGCGTGCGTACATGTAATACTTTATTAACTTCTTATGTATCTTGTATATGTTTGTATAAATTGATTAAGTGTTAATATTGTATATCATAGATTGTTTAAATATATTGAAGAAATCTTCGTATACCAAAGCTTGATTAGAAGAGGGTTTTTATGTAAAAGTTTGTAATAGCTAATCATCCACATTCAATACAAAGCTTGAGGTGGTATTTTGTATTTTGAGATGGTCTAAAATGTTTTGTTACAATTATTAAAACACAATTAAATATGGCACCGTTAAACTATTTCTCGGCATTCTTTTGCTGCCCACGGGAATAATCCCATGCAAATTTAACTTCAGTTTGATTCCGATAATTTTAGCTGCAGCTAAAAAAAGAAAGAAAAGAAAATATTGGTCTGTTTGAATTTGTTTTGGTCTTTTAAATTTTAAAAAAATTATTTTGAATATAAATTCTAAAAACTGATTTTGAGAGTTAAAAAATAATAAAATTTGTTTGGTATAGTTAGATTTAAGGTTATAAACAAGTTATTGTTATTTACAAAAATACCATTAAAGAAATTTCATAATTATAAGATTATCAATTTAAAGTAATTTAAAATTAACAAAAAATGAAATTTATTTCCAAAGTTGCCATTGATGAATTCTTATATTTATAAAATTGTCATAGCGAAAATAGAAAAAAGCAAAAAATAACAATTGCAAACATCCCTGCGTTATATAAAATTGCATTTTCAAAATTGGAAAAAACAAAAAACAACACTGGTTTTTGCATATAATACTTTTATTTATTTTAGCGGGTGTTATATATATATATATATATATATATATATATATATATATATATATACTTTTCCTTTAAGTTTATACAAAAATTTCGTTATTAATAATTTAATTTGTTAATATTTTATCACTTTATTTACTCTAAATTGAAAATAAATGCAAAATCTAAAATGTCTTACATAAAAAATCATTAAAACTAAAATAATGTACAATTATTTTCAAGTAAACATAATAAAGGTCAAAGTACAAGTCTTTTTTAACTAAACACAATAGAAATCAAAGTACAAGTTTCATCAACCACACATAATAGAAATCAAAGTATAAGTTTCTTCAACTTATAAAAACATTTAAACTTCTTATTAGTGATGGTTCAAGAGTAGCTGAATGTGAAGAAGCACATTGCACCGACACTGACACATGATAGGACAGTGACACATGATAGGACATGACACGTCGACACGTTAATTCTAAAATTTTGACACATTAGGACACGTTTTGATATTAAATAATATTTTTCATATATATAATACATTTTACATTTAATATATATATAACAGCTCATAATAAGTCATATTCAAATTCCATAACATAATCATAAAGCAAAAATAATTTTTCATATCAAATTTCATAACAGAAAATATTTGATTTATAAATTAATTTTTTATGTTTAGTTAAAAAGATAAAATAAAATAAAATTTAGATTAAAAAATGTGTCAAAAAATGTTGACTACGTGTCAGAACGTTCGAAGTGTTAACAACGTGTCAGAAAACATTGACCGCATGTCGGAACATATCGGTGTCTGACACGTGTTCGACACACATTTTTCTACCAAATTCATGTGGGCCATAAGGAGTTGATTATACTTCTTGCATTAAGAACAAAAGAATATCATATTTATAGCAAAAATGAATTTTTAAAAATGCAATATACTTCACATCACAAATAGTACTTAATTCAATCGTTATTGCATTAAAAACAAAAGAATATCATATTTATAGCAAAACTGAATTTTTAAAAATGCAATATACTTCACATCCCAAATAGTACTTAATTCTCTAGAGGTAGGGACATATTTTTACATAGTTGAGCAAGAAAAACTTCTATTGACATTTGGCTTTTGGATCTTCTTGTAAATTTGACCATAGGTCTTTAACTTCTTGTTGTAGTTGTGATCAATGTTGTTAAAACATAGAGTCTACGTAGAAACAGCAGGGGCGAACAAAAACGTAAAATCGTGAAACGTAAATGAAACGTAAGAATTTACTACATAACATATATATCCAACATATAATTATAGTTGTCAAAACCATTACGAAGGAGCCATGAATAATGAATAAAATACATAATCAAATATATAATAAAAAGGTGGAATACAAAATATTAATCACAGTTGAATAGAACTAAATGACAGCATATATAATCACTTAATAATAATAATAATATCTACTAAAACGAAATAGTGTGTAGATGGAATAATAAAATAATAAAATATAAAGTGGGTGGAATATATAATATCTAATTTGAATCAAAAGGTGCCATCATACTAACCAAAAAATAATAATAAAATAAAAGAAATAGTATGTAGATGGACAGAAGGTTAGATCATACGAATTTATTTTAACAAAGGAGCAAAACAAATAATAAAATAAGAGTTAAGTGGGAATTGGGATATACAATATGTAACTTTTTAGCTTAAGTCAGTAGGTGCCATCTTACATAAAAAAAAACAATAATAAAATACAGGAATGGTATGTAGATGGAGCGAAAGGTTGAAATGGGCATTCTTTTTAAGCAGAGATTTGGCAAACTAATGGATCATTCACAATGATGCTAGATAGATCTACCATCGAAACCACCACCTGCCATCTCTAACCCCAACCACAGTCTCCGTCAACTTGCGAATCACGCACATGGTTCAGCGCCATAGGCCTCCACTTCGAACCACCATATCCTATCCATCATGTACCTGTCTCCACCTCAAACCACCAAATCAAAGACGAAATAGCACCATAACTCTGTTCCTCTCCTTCTCTGCCCTCTTGCGATGACTTTACCATGATCAGCCCACAGAGAAGGAGACAGAGCCATTTCATCCATTTCTTTCTCTCTTTTTTACTGAGTCAACTCGCCGAGTCAACCGAGTTGACTCGGCGTTTTAACCGTTTCAACTCAAAATCCTTTTCAACCAATGTCTTAACGCGATTTTGAAAAAAAGAAACGTAGAAACGGACGTTTCTACAAGTTGGAACGACATTTTAACAACAATGGTTGTGATTGATTTGAGATGATTCTCCAGTAAGACTAATAGGCCCACTACTATTGTAGCATCGATTACTAGATCCAAAGATTTGCGAAGGGCAAACACCAAACCCAACACCTCAAATCATTCAGAATGTTCCTTGCTAAACACTTGGCCTAGAAAATCATTAGGTGCAAGTTTTGAAGTTATGGTTCCTTAACTTTCAATTTCACTAATCTTTTCCTACAAGATTCAAGTTACAAAGCGTTGGAAGTAAATATGAATTAATCACCTATTGTTCATTAATTTCAATTGTAAAAACTAGAATCATGAATGTATCTAATATTGTTAATTACTTAGTATAAGTTAATCATAAAATATACAAAGCAGTACAACTATTTCATCATCTACTCTCTTATTTGCAACATTTTGCGTTCAATATAACATAGGTAATAGATCAACAATACAACAATTTCATGTGTAATTTAAAGATTAAAGCAGCATATGACAATAATCAAGGAAAATTAACCAACTTAACAAAAAAATGTTTCTATTTTCGAACAATATGTGGGAGTCTTATAATTTCTATTCATCTTGTTTTCCTTTCTATTTTCGAACAATATGTGGGAGTCTTAATGGTATAGAATCCCTCTTTTAAGAAATTTATATTGCAAGTTCCTAAACTAAAACATAGGTTTAACATTATAGTTATATTAAATCTTGATGATCCACCAATCAACCATAACGAAATTCATATTTAATCAGCTAGCAAAGGCTTCCACATTTTTAAATAAAATCTTTATATATAACCAAAATAGAAAGATAGATAACAATCTTTAGATACTTGGGCACCAGATATCATCCATATAATTCAATTTCCAAAAGAGAGTTATGTGGCTTGAACAAAGAACAAATCCAATAAGATACTTACACAAATAGCTCTAGCTTCATCATTTATGTAAGTTCCATCACTCTTCTGATAAGTATGGGTGTATAAACTACCCCTACTCACTCGTTGTCCAGTTTTATTGCATTGGAAATGTTTTCAAATGTCAACAACACAAAATAGTGGAATGACAATTGTTATAACATGATTTTAAATACTTACTATCCCTACACTCCTTTCTCGAGGCTTTTTGAATCGCCAGGGTGGTGTGTTGTAAGGTTGGTTCTATTTTGAGCATCTTTTTTATATATCTCATGTAAAATAAAACATGAAAACTTATTTAACACTAGTATTAAGATTTAAAAAGTATCTAAATATGAAATGTTATTATACCTGAGTCATGTTGTCTAATCTGTAATCAATATATCAAGACCATTCAGTTTCCTTGATTGCCAATAGAGGATTCTTGATACTTTCTTCACGACTTTTGCTCCAATCATAGTTTTGTCCAAATAATCTTAGTCTACTTTTTTTTTTACTTCTTCCCGATGACCTTCATTATGTATGAATGTGCAGTATCTTCATGAATAGAGCCCCTCCATAATTTTTTCTTTACATACAGTGGTGCATTAGTGAAAACATTACATAATGTTAAAAATTATGTAAGATATATATATAAAAATGAAATTTCCATTTTGTACCTTTATTCAGTTACTACTACATGTAACGCATCAGAAGCTACATCTATGATTCATGATAATGAAGTCAGGTTCAAACTCATCGTGACAAAAGTAATGTGCCTAGATAAAGCCTTTTTTTTCTGAATGTATTCTTGAAAAGAACATTCATGTAATATGTAAGCTTTGGTTCAGATCTTTTAATGAACTTATAATTTTATCCAAGATTTTTAGCCTTATTTAATATATATATATATATATATATATATATATAGGAAAATATTTCTGCAGCCACTTTAGATAAGGTTGTCTACAACTACCCCATTTTAACTAAGTATGACCGGTCATACTTTAAAATTGCATTTCCTCTCTCCGCCACGTCAGCCGATAGTGTGTGAGGAAAGAGAAAAAAAGAACAGCTTTAATGTTTTAACTAAGTATGACCGGTCATACTTTGTTAAAAAGGGGTAGCTGTAGATAACCTTATCTAAAGTGGCTGTAGAAATACTTTTCCCATATATATATATATATATATATATATACTTGTTTCTATCATGTGCAATCATCCACTCTAGAAGATTTAATCATAGTAATCAGAGAGCTTTAGCAGCAAGATCATTTTATTTCCTTGAGGAACCAATTTGTTCTAACTATCTCAAATATTTAAGGCAAGAAGTGTACCCTTCAACAGACAAAGAAACTACAAATGCAAAGGTATGCGGTACAAAGAGATCAAGGCATATCAAGAACAAACATGTATATCTAAGACTTATCTATTCATAAAACTCTAAATAAATTACAAGGCCTACGCATTCTAAACATGACGATGGATCTTAAAATAGATAAAAATGAAAATAAGCCCGAGGGATTTTCACAATAGTACTTGCATTTAAGTGTATAACAATTATTAATTAACCACACAATGTCAGGTTCTTGTAGCAAAAAAATAAAAATAAAAGAGAAAATAAAAGTTAATGACCTCGAAATGCTAGGCTCATCGATGAGCACACAAAAGGTTAAAAGAAAAAAGAACACAACAATTACAAATTGAGGTTCATGTAGCTTAGCCCATTCACAACAACAACAACAACTGCTACAGTTAGATTGTTGAGGAAAAACCTTTCAGTATTTGGACTAATGAGCTTTTGAAGTTTACAAAAGCCTTAAGTGTGTTAGGAGAGAATAGTACTGGTGCTTTTTTCTCTCTTCCCTTTTCTTTTCTTTTGTTGAACACTATATCAATTATATAAGGTAGTTACTAATTCAATATTAATGTATTTTAGTTTCTTTTTTTGCGTTCATATGTTTGTCAAAAGTTAAATTAAGGTGGATGAATGAACCTCTCCTAACACCTCACTAGGTGCTAATGCTCTTTGATTTCCATGATTAAGTCCTCCAAAGTGGATGACTGCACATCATAGAAACAAGTGTGGGTGTGTGTGTGCATTAAGTGAGACTAAAAATCTTGGAGAAAATCATAATATCACTGAAAGCTCTGAACTAAAGCTTACAAATTACATGAATGTTCTTTTCAAGAATTATATTTAGAAAATAAAGGGCATCATTTCCATGCATATTAGCTTTTGTCATAACAAGTTTGAACCTGCCTTCATGATCGCGAATCATGGATGCAGCTTTTGATGCGTTAATGTAGCAGTAACTGAATAAATGTTTAAAATGATAATTTAATTTTTAAGTATATATCTTAGATAATTTTTTACATAATCTAATGTTTTAACTAATGCATCACTACGATGTGATGTTCTAACTAAATGACAGACGAAAAGAAGTAGAGTCAAAGTTGCAAGATGGACAAGCTAGCCTGGTATAAGTGTTCCATCCCGATAGAATTGCAAGATAGGAAAGTCTCTTATCGGTTATTCTGCAAAATCAACAAAAGATTGCAAATATCAATAATCTATCAATTTTAGTGTGAATAAAATCCATTTTGTAAATGCTTACATGTAGGAAATCACAAATTCGATTGTCAACACAATCCATAGACGAGAATCGAACAACAAAGGTATATTCGGTCAAATCTTAAAAGAACAAGAGATTAGAAAATGTTAAAATCTATAAAAAAAACCCTAAAATATGGGGGGAAAATAAGATCACATAGAAGGTGAGAAAATCTAAAGAAAGAACCATAAAATGGAATCTAACAACCACGTACCTAAAATTTGATGAGTGATGAGATTGTAGTTCTCTTTAGAAAAAGAATAAAGAATGTATGAGAAATTAGCCAGAGAGAAAAGTTAGGCATACCTAAGTTCCATCGATAGTTCAAAGGAAACGGTGGCAGAGGAAGGATGGAGAAGTGAACGGATGGTGGAGGGAGATAGAGAACTGTTTTCGTTTAAAAGAGAATAAAAT
>JAVKPL010012157.1:0-58303 GCA_032173675.1 Gastrolobium villosum | reverse complement strand
TATCCATCCCAAAGATCCAACTTTTAACCCATGTACACGTTAAAGCATGCACTTAAGCATATACAAGTTCATTTAGGTGTTGGTTACTTCATTTTAATCTTTTACATGCCAAGACACCAACTTTAAGCATTAAACTTAAGATCAAAGGTGTAGGAAACTTACCCCAAGCTTTGAGCAGCCCACAATGGTGCTCTTGGAGCTCACAAGTCAGCTCCAATGTACAGACTCCAAGGGTGCACGAAAATGTCACCCAAGCAAGGACCTTTCCTCACAAAGAAAGCTTCTTGAGGCTTCACCACTCAAGAACAAGACTCCCACCTCCCAAAACCACAAACTCAGACCACTATCTCACCCTCAGGGCTGGAACAGAGGAGAAAACACCTCACACTCCCTCACCAAGCAAGCTCTCACTAGCACAAGGCACAAGGAGAAGAAACCAAAGAGAAAAGGAAGCTCCTTGGCTCACAACAAGGAGAAGAAGGTGACCAAGGGTGGCTGAAGGGTATTCAGAATATGGAGGCACGTAGGGAAGAGTTTTTTTGACCTAGGATCATGTGCCCACTTATGTATAAATAGGCATTAAGCCTCAACGCGCAGTATTAGCCTTAATAGCAAAGTAAAAGATCTTGATCCCAAACTCTGGATCCTAGACCTAGACATTTTTCTAAGATTTTTCATATTTTTATTTTATTTTTCGGAGCACCTTTCCGGTACGCGCTTTTCCATAGCCAGTATCAGTTCTGGCATCAGATTACGTTATTTTGACTTGAAACTTGTTTTACAAGTCCTACATAATATTCTAGTAATTATCATGTATTCTTTATAATTTTCCGGGATACTTTTCCGGTACGCATTTATACCGAGTAGCAGAACCGGTATCTGCGTTTCTTCCGAAAAGCGACTTTCATCATTTTTACTCACTCAATATAATTATCTAAGCCCATTAATAATTATTAGGGTCAATTATGGAATTATTTCCTAATTATCATAATTAACTTACTAATTGCCTTAATTAGCGGTGCGGGTTCTTACAGTGAGCAAGACCATATCATACGGTTCCTCAAGGGTTTGAATGAACAATACTCACAAGTCAGATCTCAAATAATGTTACTCAAGCCTCTACCTGATGTATCTCAGGCTTTCTCCATGGTAACTCAACAGGAACGTCAGTTTCAAAATGAAAGTCATACAGGTAACAGTCAAACTTTTGCTGCCTTTTCTGATGCTGCTTCTTTTCGAAGAAATCATGGTGCTAGAGGTTTTAGAGGAAGAGGCAGGACTTCTTTCAACAATTATGGTGGAGGTCGTAATCCAGTTACAAAGATCTGTACTCACTGTGGTAGATCTAACCACACTGTTGAAACTTGCTATCATCTTCATGGTTTTCCACAAGGATATAGATCACGAAATGTTGCCCCTCATGCTACCAATAGTGTGGTTCAAAACACTTCTGATACTACGATTGGAAAACCAGATTCATCTTCAAATGTCACTTTCTCTGGTGACCAATATCAACATATTCTGAGTTTGCTCCAGAAGAATAATATGCCTTCTAGTTCTGTCATGCCATCAGCCATGCCACAAACTTCATTCAAGTATCCAACCTTAATACTGAATTGATGAATCAGTCAGGTAATATAAATATATGCTGGATTTTGGATACTGGTGCTACAGATCATGTAACATATTTGAGATATCAATTTACACAATTGACAAAAATACAACCTATATCCATCAACTTGCCTAATGGAGCCACAGTTCTTGCAGAACATTCAGGAACTGTTCATCTTTCTCCTACTCTTGTATTGTTTGATGTTCTTTATGTTCCAAAATTTAAGGTCAATCTTATTTCTGTTACCAAGTTATTGACCAGTGTTCCATGTTCTTTGATTTTTCGTGCCTCTTATTGTCTTATACAACAGGTTCATACCCAAATGAAGATTGGTGTTGCTGAGCAACGAAATGGGCTATATGTGATCATGGGAAAGAATATTAAAGAGGCTTGTCAGAAGGAGAACTTTAGTAACAATAAAGATACTCAGATTTGTACTGTGCAGAAGCATGAATCTACTGTTTGGCATAGAAGACTTGGTCATATTCCATACACTGTAATGAGACATATGTCTCTTAGATTTTCTTTCATTTCGGGTGATTGTTTGCACCCTTGTGATACTTGTCATTTCGCAAAACAGAAAAAATTGTCATTTCCTACTTCTGAATCCAAATCAGTGCATAGTTTTCAATTGATACATGTTGACATCTGGGGTCCTTTTGCCACTACTTCTCTTAGAGGATCTCGATATTTTTTGACTATAGTGGATGATTACTCGAAGTTTACTTGGGTAATGTTAATGAAAGGGAAATCAGAAGCTAGCTTTCATGTTAAAAACTTTGTGGCTTTTATTGAAACTCAATTCAAAACTACAATTACTGTTATTCGAAGTAATAATGGCAAGGAATTTCTCATGGCTGATTTCTATTCACAAAAAGGGATTATTCATCAATGCAGTTGTGTAGAATGTCCCCAACAGAACGGCACAGTAGAGAGGAAACATCAACATATCCTTAATGTGGCTCGAGCTCTTCTATTTCAGTCCAACCTACCTATTACCCTTTGGAGTTATATGATAACACATGTTGTTCATCTTATCAACCGCACCTGCACACCTTCTTTGAACCACAAAACACCTTATGAGGTCCTTTACAAACAACCTCCAACCTTCCTCCATTTGAGAGTCTTTGGTTGCCTTGCTTTTGCATCCACCCTCCATGTCCATCGCTCAAAATTTTCTGTTAGTTGGTTTGGTTAGTTGTTAGCGTGCTTTTCTTTCCTCTTCTTGTTTTTCTGTTGTATCTCATTGCTTGTATAAATACTTGTGTGATCAATGAAATGTCAGATTGGTATTTTCAGAACGAACATGAGTTTCACCAAACTTAAGATAAAATAAAGTCTATAGCATGCTATCTACACGGTTTAGACACATGTAAAGCTAAAATTAATCTTTCTAATTCAAGATGTTGTCCCACAAAATTCATGAGAGTTATTTTTCTCTGCTCCAAGATTTATTCTTTAAATTCACATGATCAAAAGCTAATGACTTTACAGCTGGACATACAAGGAAAGATAAGGACAACACACTGCCTTCTAAGCTACTGCAGCGGCTGAACAAAGGGAAGAAGAGAATGCTTGGAGCTCAGTTATGTTTTTCTTTTACCATCATGTATGCGCACCTAATCTCTCAATTAGCTAATGAACAACAACCTCCCTCTTTCAATGGTCCAAAAGGTCAGGTTCGGCTGCATGCCATGAAAGGGAGGACCCAATAAGACTGGATCACGAGCAAGCAATGAGGAAAACTCAATCAGAACATGTCTAAGAAGGGAAGGAGCAAGAAGACAACAACAAATATCTCACCTTCTCCTACTTGACGGTGGTTGTACGTATAAGAAAAGAAGGAATAGATGTTGAGCTCAAATCGCAATCTCTTGTCTAATGGTACACAGTCGAGTTAGGCAGGGAGAGGACGAGAGTACTTGATGTTTTGCCATCTCTTTATGGAACTCACGATTTATGGAAATTATGATGGGGAATGAGATGCAAGATTTTCTTTGTGGTCTTCCTCTAGGTGGCGTTCGGTTTGGAGAGAAATGAAGCTGAGAGTTTGGGCGTTGGGGGGTTTGAGAAGCTTGGGAGCATGACCGAGTTGAGATTGATTCTCAATTAAAGCTAAACATCCAACTTGATGACTCTCTTAGTTTTGGGCACAAGTGGGTGGAATGGAAAAGAGTATACTGACATGTTTTAAGACACAATACAAGCAATCAACTTGTTTGTCCTCCACCTAGTGCGCATGGAAAAAGAAGGATAAGATGACTATAGGTGGACATGTGTTACTACTTGACCAATAAGGGTCACCCAGGCATATTTCCTTTAGACACTTAGGGGTGTTTGGTTGAGGAGAAATTTTTTGAATACTAGGGAAATAGAATTGATATGGAAATAGTAGAAAAGTGAGATAAAGTGAGATAGATAGGAAAATGTTAAAAAAATAGTTTGGTGGGGAAAAACTTTACTGGGAAAATTAGGTAACTTTTAGAAAATGTTTGTTTGGTTGAAGGTAATATACAGTGAAAAATTTGAGTGAACAGTGAGATTACCCATCTTTAATTCAAAACCTCACCTCCCAAAACGCTTTCTCAACAGTAAATAAATCTATCATTCCATTCCAAAATCTAAATCTAAAAACCCATGCAAATTGGATGGATAGCTTTCTCACTAAATCACCGTAAACCAAACATCTCATTTCAAGAATCCTTCTTACATTTGCATAGGTTTCTTTGGCCAGCCAAACACCACCTTAAGGGTTGTCTAATTCTTGATGATAAGAGGTTTTGGGCTGGTGAATGCCTCCATCCAAAACAATTGGGCCGTAACCCATGGGGACAAAATGGGTCCACAATTACATTTATTAATTTATTTCTCTCATGAAGCCTACTAATAGCTGTTATTTCTTGTGTCCACTAGGTATTCACTAAAGTTCCTACATATCTTGTAGTTAAATTACTCGTATCATTTTTATTTATTATTATTATTATTTTTGTAACTAGTGTTCCAATTCCATAACATATGTCCACATTCATATTTGTGCCATAAATAAATCTCCTAATTTATGCGGGATGTTACAAATGTCATTCTTCTAGGCCTTATTTTTTAGAATTCCATCATAATTGCCTCATTATCAATGCTATCAAATACATCTTTTTCAATATATGGCACTAAAAAATCATTCAACCATTCATCCCCCATCCGATTACGAAGTGCAGTCTTGATGTATTTTATAGCTGAAAATGCTCTTTCCACAGATGCAGTTGCCACGGGCAAAGTTAATGCTAACTTTACAAGTAAATAAACTAAAGGATACACAATATGTTGGAAGCCTTAAGACGTAAAACGTAATGGAAAGGCGTGGTCTTTAAGTTGTATGCTTGTGGTGCATAATTAATGATATATTATTGGTCCATAACAGATTGTGATACTGCTATGTTTGGACTGTGAGAGTGGTTGGACTCTTGGCTTGGATTGATTGCTTGCAAGGTAAGTTTTCGTGTCCTTGGTTTAGCCATGTTGTGGTTCCACTATGTCCCATGGGGATGTGGTTTATGCATGCTGTGTTACATGCTTTTGATGTTTTGGAAGTGCTGTTGAGCTGTTATATGCAATGTGCTGTTATGATATGCATGTGAGTCCACCTATACGATAAGCCTGCGTATGTGGTATATACAATATGGTGAGGCTGTGGGTGAGGTGCAAGCGGTGTTCCTTGTACTTATTATGTGCGTAATAGATGTATTCCTACATTTATCTGGCCAGTAGAATAGTGATAACTCATATGGCATGGATATCTGTTGCACTGCATAGTTTTGGAACTTATACTGGAAATTACTGCTTTTAGAACTTATATTGCACATGTAAGTGAGCTTGGGGTGGAAGATCCTTGAGGACCCCTTGTCTTACTGAGATTTCTTGTTAGAGATCTTTCCCCACATTTGGGGACGCTTATTTCAGGTTCAGGGAACCCAGGGGTTGAGACTCCTAGTGGCAGGAGGTCAGAGTTGAGTTAGATACTGCTGTACATGCTGACATGACTGGATATTGGTTGCTGATTATGTTTTCTATTATTCTTATGATATTTGAGCTGAGACTGTTGTTGGGCATTTATGGCCTTATTTGGTGAGCATGGGGTTTGTCCATGCACATAGACTTGAGTATGTCTTGTTTAAGTTAAAGTTATATTAATGTATCAGGATCTTGGTCCAGGCTATGTGCTGTAGTCCTGTAACTTAGATACTCACTTTATATTTATATATGAGGTATTCAGATAGTTGTCTTGCGATATACATACGGGCGATATTTTATGAAATTGATTAAGTAATCAACTTGGCTAAGGTCAATGACGTCATAATTGAATTATATAAAAAGTTATTCCGCATTTTAATTAAGCGTGGCTTAATATGATAGTATGTTAACAAACCGGGTTAACACGGGCTGTTACAGATGTGATGTTGATTACTTACACGATCAGGCTACGAACCTGGTGTGTAAGGCATAAGGCTGCGACCCTTATGTTTAGATAGGTCGCAGACGGTCATAAACCTTATTCTGTTCTCTGGCCAGTTGAACCGCACTTGCATACATCACATGAGTTATGAGTTGTAGTATTTTGGCTCGTTGAGCAAAATACATGTTGCCATGATTTAAATGCCTTAAGATGACATGCATTGTAATTACTATTTTTGAACTTATATTTATACTTGTAAGTGAGCTTGGGGCGGAAGAGTCACAGAGGACCCCCTGTCTTACTAAGATTTCTTGTTGGAAATCTCACACCGTGTTGGGGCACATTTTCAGGTACAGGTACCTCTGACGTTGAGACCTCTGGTGGCAGGAGGCCAGAGTTGAGCTGATTGATGTATGCCTACCGTTCTCGCTATATTACATGGTTATGCCTGCTTTACTTTTTATGGCTATTGTATTTGAGACTGGATGACTATGTTGTTTTATTTAGCAAGTGTAGTAGTCATACAAGTAATAAAATGAGGAGTAAAGATCGTTCCCACGAGGACTTGTGAAAAACACCAACTAACCATTTATAATTAAGTTGAATCAAACAAGAATTCATTGAACGCCTTGATAAGTGTCACCAGAATTTGAATTATAATTGGAATCAAAAAAATAACTAAAATGTGAATTATAATTTTAAAACAAGAAGTAAGGAAATCAATATCCCTCAACCAAGAACTTATGTAAAAATCGATCTAGTTATGAATTATATCCAATGTGATGTCAATCAATATTCCTCTTATCACTAAGATGTAATTCCTTACTATCTTAGTTGATACATTGATCAAGGAACCCCAATCCTGTAACATCCCCTGAAAAGTAGGAGCTAAATTAAATTGCCATTAGAAGTGGAGTGCATGTCATGAACTCGATTTTCATACATATCCCTAGGGTAGGATGAATTTCAATATTTTTAATTATTTTGTATCTAGAAACATTAGCTACTAACTAGTGGTCATATGGAATAGTAATGGTTAAGAAATTATTTAAATTACAATTGGGAGTTTATAGCCATGTCATGAAATCAAATTACATGTAAATGTAGGAGAGGTTTAATCTTAAACTATATCCCTTAATAAAATCCTAGATAATCTTTAGAAAGGTAATTGAAAAATATGACCTATTAGAGGATAAAACTTTGGTCCTTATGTCTTTTAAGGGCCACGGCCCAAGCCTTTGGTGGGGAGTTTATTTCAGCCCAAAGTTCTCTTAAGTTTATCCCTTAGCTTATCTTAAAAAAAAATCTGAATGCTAAATGCTCATTGGTCAAAATGCACCACTTGGCAAAGCCTCATCCTTGTTCTCCCATCACTTGTACGCATAAGGGTATGATGAAATTCTGAATTGCATTTTGTGTTACCAAACTCAATCAGCCACACAGATCACGCCTATGCATGCTACCTAGCTTTCCTATGGCTGCATTTAGGCCACCTAACCCTCCTTGCCTTGCATGTCTGCCACTTGTACAACCCATGGATACTTGGATTTTTCCCTTCATGCTTCGGCCAAACTCCATCTTTGGGGACAAAAATATTCACTTCAAATCAATTGGCTGAAAACTAATCTCTTCCCTTATCCACTTCAAGCATGGAAGAAAAACTTAGCTGAGCGTCATTCCTCTAGCGCACAAAAAGAACAACAGAACCGATTGTGCACCTTGGGTCTAGGCCAGAAAACGCATCCACTCCCTTTCCTCCACCAAGACCGTGAATCTCTCAAGAGAGAAATTGTCATCTAAGCTTCCATGGTTATCCCTTTCACCCTTCGGCCGAGTACCCAACAGCAAGGAGGTGAGATGCTCATCATTTTTTTGGTTCCTTCCTACTCCACCAGTTCTGACTAAGTCCCTCCTTGTGTGCACATGATTTGGCTCGTTGGATGCTGTCTTCCACTGCATGCAAAGGGTGTCTGAAACTCAGCATCATTCCTTTGCCCTCCTTGTGCACGGTCTCACCAATTCAAAGAGGTATGGTGTTTTCGTCACATCTTTGTCTCCCCATGCTCCTTCCGATTTCTAAAGAAATACTTCCATCCCTTGTAGCTGTGATTCTGATATTTTGAAGAGTAGATAAACTCCCTTACAAGTGGCTGACTTCGTGAGCTTGGGATAGGAAAGAGTGAGAACCTTAGCACCTACTTGGAGACTACCTCCCTGACCGAGTTGTGGACCTTGATTTCATGCAAGGAGGTATCATGGCATGAACCAATCTCCTCTCATCCCTTTCTAGTCGGCTTTGTGTGCATCCTAGGAGAAAGGATTTTTTTTATTCTCCTTGTCCCAATTTCTGTTCGTTGGACAACCCAGAACCGTGGCTGCACTTAAGCTCAAGGGTAATAGCTCATCACCGTGTATGGACTTCCCTTTTGATTAGAAGGATAACTTAATTTTGCTTATATTAATTTGTCATAAGGAACAACCATGATTTGAATACAAGGAAGTCCGAAAACTAGTTTTTTTGTAAACTTGGATTATGAATCACCTTGAGTTCGGGACTATCATTGAATTAGGAAAATCAATTAGACCTTGCAGGAACTATAATAAAATCACGGGCAGCATGGTAACAAGTTAGTAATTCATGCGTAAATGATGTGGGTAAAATTTTGTTAAAGGAAAAACTTATAAGCACTGATTTCATGGTTAAAAGAAACCGATTCTGTATGCGTGGTTAATCTTGGGGAAATTTCATTGGTTAGCAATTAGTGGAATGAGGCATGTAAATAAAATCTTGAACATATTTGTTATGTTAAAAGCCGAACCTACATATGTACGAAACCTTGGGAAATTTTACTTGCTAGCAATGGGTGGGATAACCTTAAGGACAGAAAAATAATTGGCATTAGTAGCATAATAACTCGATTAAGGTACAAGAATTGGAAGCATAGGAACTATTTGTGAATTATAGGAAAAATTATGTAAAATTCTGATTTGGTGAAATGGAATATTAGGTCCGCAAAAATCTCTAAGAACGTGGACTATTTTGGTGCTGTTGATTATTGCTTGGACGCAAGGTGAGTGTCTGGTGGCATTACCTTCGGTGACTGCTGTAACAGTCCGTGTTAACCCGGATTGTTAACATACTATCGTATTAAGCCACGCTTAATTAAAATGCGGAATAACTTTTTCTTTAGTTCAATTATGACGTCATTAAATTTAGCCAACTTGATTACTTAACCAATTTCATAAAATACTGCCTGTATGTAAATTGCAAGACAACTAACTGAATACCTCATGTATAATAAATAAGTGAGTATCTAAGACACAGGACTACAACACATAGCCTGGACCAAAATCCTGATACTTTAATACAACTGTAACTAACAGAAACATAACAAGTCTATGTGGCATGGACAAACCCCATGCTCACCAATTAAGGCAACAATGCCTAATAACAGTCTCAACATAACATAAAAATCAAGCGGAAAAACATAACAACAGTCAACATCCAGCATGCCAGCATGTCATAATAACATCAACTCAGCTCTGGCCTCCTGCCACCTGAGCCCTCAACATTACCTGATCCTGAAATAAGCGTCCCCAAACGTGGGGTGAGATCTCTAAACAAGAAATCTCAGTAAGACAAGGGGTCCTCAAGGATCTTCCACCCCAAGCTCACTTACATGTGCAATATAAGTTCAAAAATAGTATTTCAATATAAGTTCCAAAACTATGCAGTGCAACAGATATTCATGCCATGTGTGTTTATAAAATCTATTGGCCAGATAAATGCAGGAATAAGTCTATACCCACATAAGTACAAGGAACACCGCTTGCACCTCACCCACAGCCTCACCATCTTGTATGTACTACATACTCAGGCTTACCGTATAGGTGGACATCACATGCATATCATAAAAGCACATTGCATATAATAGCTCAACAGCATTTCCAAAACATCAAAGCATGTAACACAACATGCATAAACCACATCCCCATGGGACATGGTGGAACCACAACATGGCTAAACCGAGGACACGAAAGCTTACCTTGCAAGCAATCAATCCAAGCTAAGAGTCCAACCACTCTCAAGTCCAAACACGGCAGTATCACAATCTGTTATGGACCAATAATATATCATTAATTATGCATCACAAGCATACAACTTAAAGACTACGCCTTTCCTTTATGTTTTACGTCTTAAGGCTTCCAACAAAGCCATAAGCCCTTAATCATGTGATTCTGACTTAGTTCATTAATTACAGAAGTTCAACTTCCTTAATCTAGGGTCCCAAACCCCCAATAGCTTACTGTTCACACGACACAGCTACTGTTCTTCGAATTCCCAGAATATTCAGATATTACAAGGGACTGAATATCCGGATATCCCACTAACCATATCCGGATATACCATATTCGGATATCCAGATCCCACATCCGGATATTAATATTCGGATACCATATCCGGATATTTATATCCGGATATCTGTTCGACAAATATCCGGATATCTCACGACAGAATGCAGTTTCTGCATTTCGTGAATATCCAGTCCAAAGGTTCAACTTTTAACACTTGTACACGACCAAGGATCCATTTTTAAGCATATACAAGTTCACTTATGTGTTGGTTACTTGTTAAACCCATTAACATACCAAGATACCACCTTTAGGCCACTAAAACACATGATCAAGTTAAGGTGACTTACCCCAAAGCTTAGTCAGTAGCTCAAAGTGCCTTTGGAGCTCCCAATGCAGCTCTCAAGTCCAGCACACCCAAGGACACGAAAATGCTACACCAAAGGTTGGTTCTTGGCACCAAAGGTGGCTTCTTGAAGCCTCTAATGGCATGAAAAATGGCTCATAACAATGGAGACAAAACCACAGCCCACAACACACCCCTAAACCAGTCCCTCAACTCAGCATAAGCTGCACCTCAACCTCACAAGATACACACTCTAGTGTTTACAAGGGAAAGAGGAAGAAGATTGAAGAAAAGTGGTCACCAAACTCACAAATGGTGAAAGAAGACAATGGAACAGTGCCAAGCATTCAGCCACCAACAAGGTTCACGTAGGAGTAGTTATTTAGGGTTTTGTGCCCACTAATAAGGGTATAAATAGCCACAATGGCAATAACACGCAGTATTAGCCTTAACTGCAACGTAAAAGATCTTGATCCCAAACTTTGGAATTTAGACCTAAATATTTTTCTAAGATTTTTCATATTTTTATTTTATTTTTCGGAGCACCTTTCCGGTACGCGCTTTTCCATAGCCAGTATCAGTTCTGGCATCAGATTTCATCATTTTGACTTGAAACTCGTTTTATAAGTCCTACATAATATTCTAGTAATTATCATGCACTCTTTATAATTTTCCGGGATACTTTTCCGGTACGCGTTTATACCGCGTAGCAGAGCCGGTATATGCGCTTTTCTTCCGAAAAGAGACTTTCATCATTTTTACTCACTCAATATAATTATTTAAGCCCAATAATAATTATTAAGGTCAATTATGGAATCATTTCCTAATTATCATAATAAATTCACTAATTACCTTAATTAACGGTGCGGGTTCTTACAACTGCTAGCTAGTGCATGGATTGTGAACGTTGCTCTCTTGTGTTTCGGTTTGGAACTTTGTACATGTTATTTGGATTTTACTCATGGTATAAAATCCTGGATATTTGTTTTGAGGATTAATTATGATTTGGTATCTTGATGTGGGAAATCCATGAGATATATGTTATCTTGAATAATATCTAGTCATGCATACGCATATCATGAATTTTGCTATTTTTGTGCGAACCATGACATAGCATACATGCACAAATTTCATGCTGATTTCTGAAAATAATTATGAAAAGTAAGCATACGTTTGAGCACGCATCATATAGGCATCCCTACGGTACCAGGGTATGGGACACTTGGCTTCAGTCCGCATAGGCCGCAGTTGGAACCCTCTTGAGGAGCCACTAAGGGACCTCCACTGTGCTTGTTAGTACGCGCACTATTGTGCTATGAGCGTACCCCTTTGGCATTATATACGCAACTCTTAGGCGTTATATACGCTATGATATTACTAGTATCTGTCGGATTTCACTTGATGATGCGACTGTTTTGTGATTCTGTATCTAGTTAGTACTGTTGCATTACTAGTTTTGTTATCACACAACTGAGATTTTTCTCACCCCTTTGGGTCTGCAATTTTTATAAAATTGCAGGAGGAAGAAAAAGCATATGAGGACGTTGTTATATGGATATTTGCTGTGAATTGCTACCGTTTAGACTTTCTGTTGTTACTGTTTTGTCTGTTGGATGACTGTATGATTTTAATATTTTGAGAAGCTTGAACTACTATTTTGAACATGTTTTAAGTCTCTGTTTTTAAGGTTTTGTAATCTGTTTGGACCTTGGAAAGATTTTGAGTACGTTTGCGAAAAATAATTTCTTAAGCGTTTTAAATGCTGATTTCCAAATTATTTTAGCGAGCACCTTACGTGTTATGTATCTGGGGCTACAGACCTCCTTTTTACACATAATTTGTATGCACGCGGAACCCCAGATGTATAGTTTCATATTATGTAAATTTTACAAAGAAATTCGGAAGGCTCGATTTATTATGATTTTTGCAAGTCAGGTCGTTTTGGAACATTGCACTGAATTGCCTTTACTTTGCGAGTTCAGTTTCGGGAGCTAGACACCTCTGAACGAAATAAACTTTATATGTATGTGAAGCCCCAGGTGTCTAGTTTTTTTGTGTCAAAGCAGTTTTATCTAAATTTTTGTACTCGATGTTATACGAATTATTCAAGACAACAAGTTTTCAGGAAAATAAAAAAATTTCAGCATGCTATGTATTTTTAAAGTTACACTCTGATTTTCGTGAGCAACCAGTTTTCAACTTAGGAGTTTAATTATTAACTTAAAAATTTGTTTTCAGTATTTAAAGTAATGACGTTGAACTCTAATCCGCTTAGCAGACAACTCTCTTGGATGCATACAAGGGAGGCACAAATCCCTTGGTGATCCCCTTCTCAATACATACATTAATCATTAAGATTTAAAAGATTGCATCAGAGAGCCCTATTTCTATTCCTGAATAATAGAACACTGATGATGAAATTGCCAGTTACAGAAGTAATGTAAACATTCCTGTTCTACATTACTTCCTTAATGGAAAGAATTAACAAAGACACTCTCATCCCATCACATAAAAGATAATCATAACATTCCATCAACCATACATAAATTCATCCTTGAGTTCCATTGAAATCCCACTACAAGACTAAGACCTAAGGAACTTAGAAATTTTAGAGAATGAAAAGTATCAGATCAGGATATCTCAAGTGTGAAGGCCCCTTTCCCTTTTATAGTTTACAAATTCCAAAACTGAAATAACATCCACTAACTGACATGGGCGCTAAAACGTTCCTTGTTGGACGTTTTAGCGTTCAACTTTGATGGATGCCCAACTGCTTTCAACTGTCCTCAACGCTAAAACATTTGACTTGAACGTTTTAGCGTTCAAGACCCTAATCTTTTTGAATAGTAGAGCGCTAAAATGTTTTCTTTGGCCGTTTTAGCGCTCAGCACCAACACTTTTTGACTTCATTTTGCAGCAGCGCGCTAAAACGTTCGCTTTGGCCCTTTTAGCGCTCAACACTTGAATTCTCCAAATTATTCAGAATCTTTTTCCTTCTCTCTTTTCCTTCTTGAGATTCATTTTCCTACAAGAAAAATGTAAATTTTCAATATAAAGTTCATAACTTGTATTTAGGACTTTCCAGGAATTTAGCCTTCTTTTCCATCCATTTAATCACAAAAATCAAGCTAATTCATGCTTTAAAACATAAACCAAGGGTTTATCAGAAGGCTAGTCTCTTTTACTTTGGTGCTTCAAGGGACCATTTTGATAGAGAAAGGACCAAGCTTCTAGTGCATTTTCGTGGTTGAGAAGTGGCTGAATCATAATGCTGAGTAGAAAGCTCCAAGTCAGTCCCTTTTCTGAGTTTTTGAGGCTTGAGGTAACTCATGATCATTCCTTTTAATATTCATGATCTTGGCTTGATTAAGCCACTAAAAGAGGAAACTTTGATTATATGAGTTAAAGGGTGATAATCTATGCTTAAAAGATGTTAAGGAACTTCTGTTTGTGGAGTCATTGGACTCCAATTCGTGAGAGGAATCTTAAAATGGTGTTAATGTAGAGACTGCACGAGTTTCTGCATTCTGTCTGATAAGTATTCGAATACTTTTCGTGGAGTATTCAAATACTCATCAGCAAGTAGTCGAATACTTATTAAGGAGTATTGGGATACTTTTCTGGGTAGACAAGTATTCGGATACCTTAGTAAAAGTATTCGGATACTTAGTAGTATTTGGATAATGTAGGTAAAGTATTTGGATACCTTGTGGTATTCGGATACTGGGGGAAAAGTGTTCTGATACCTTGTGATATTCGGATACTTCAGTGAAAGTATTCAGATACTTTCTGGAGACATGGAGTATTCGAATACTTATCGAGGAGTATTCGAATACCTCCTGCAAATTAAGTCTAAAATCACTTAAAACAAGTTGGAAAGTCCTAAACATGTAGTAAAACCTTGGCCTATTAATATTAATGATTATTTCTGGTGTGAACAGACTGTGATTGTGCTATTTGGTGATAGTGGCCTGGTGTGGACTCTTGTTTGGATTGTTAGCTTGAGAGGTAAGCTTCTGGTCCTCGGATTGATCTGTTGCTTGTACCATGACGCCATGAGAGGGTGATTTATATGCATAGTATGCTTTTTATGAAAAAGATATATGCATTGATATATGCCAAAGATATGTAAATATGTCCGTTGATGACTTACACGATCAGGCTGCGACCATTGTGTGTAAGGCAGTTGATTAATTTATGGATTTGATGTTGATTACTTACACGATCAGGCTGCGACCCTGGTGTGTAAGGCATAAGGCTGCGACCCTTATGTTTAGATAGGTCACAGACGTGCATAAACCCTATCATGTTCCCTGGCCAGTTGAACCGCACTTGCATACATCACATGAGTTATGAGTTGTAGTATTTTGGCTCGTTGAGAAAAAGACACGTTGCAATGATTTAAATGCCTTAAGATGACATGCATTGTAATTACTGTTTTTGAACTTATATTTATACTTGTAAGTGAGCTTGGGGCGGAAGAGTCATAGATGACCCCTTGTCTTACTGAGATTTCTTGTTGAAAATCTCACCCGTGTTGGGGTACATTCTCAGGTACAGGTACCTCTGAGGTTGAGACCTCTGGGATGCCAGAGTTGAGCTGATTGATGTATGCCTACCGTTCACGCTATATTACATGGTTATGCCTGCTTTACATTTTATGGCTATTGTATTTGAGACTGGATGACTATGTTGTTTTATTTGGTGAGCATGGGGTTGTCCATGCCACATGATGATTAGCCATGTCTGATTTACTTGACTTGTATAATGTATCAGGATATTGTCCGATCTACGTGTTGTAGTTCCGTGACTAGATACACATTTATGATATGAGGTTATTCAGTTAGTTATTTGTCGCAATTTACATACAGGCAATATTCTGAAAAGGGATAAGTAATCAACTTGGTTAATAATGATGATGTCATAATTGGAAATAAAAAATTAGCTTCCGAATTTATTTAGTTGTGCCATTACCATATGTATGTTTAATATGCCGGGTGCACACGGGGTGTTACATTTTATATCTGACTTGTCAAGCAGGAAGTGGGCTCAAGGGATTAGAGGGTCCTCTATGAACCTTGAGCTTATTGATATGTGTTATCTCACCCTATTTGGGGACATCATTTCAGGTACCCAGAGTAGTGGTGATGCTTCTAGGGGAAAGGCCCCCGCCTTCGAGTAATGGATGACGATGCTGATTAGTTTATATTCTGATTAGACTTTGTGATGGCATGTATAATTATTAACATGCCTAATTATCTTATGTTGAGATTATATTATGTATTTATTTAGGCTCATGACTATAGTATTGGAGCCATGGATTATTTACTGATGCTTAGAAGTTTTGAAATTAATATAGACTTAATGTGTGTTTTTCGTTATTTGGGCATGGAGCCTTATTGTTTGTACTGACCCTGAGAAGGGATCACAGTCCGTGTGGGACTTGCGAGCTGTCTGTTTAATTATTATATCTATCAGGTTATTGTATGTGTGGGACCCATGTTTGCGGTTATCCGAAACACAGTCGTTATGCTGTCCGTGAGACTCTGTCAGGAATGACACTTGAGTTCATATCCGGATGGTCAGCGACCACTAGTGTTGGCCAATGGTTTTAATTACTAGACTTAGATGTTAATGTTACGCTAATGCAATATATCAGATGAAGGATGTGAAAATATTTTAGAAAATATTTTGGAAAAAGTTTACTCGTAATATTGTAAGACGCTTTATTTTATTTTTAAAATAAAGTCTTCCGTTGTGTATGCTAAATATCATGTATATTAACAACCGGAGTACTACGAGGTGTTACATTTATGGTACCAGAGAAGTTTCACCGGGACGTTCACTGTTGTATTGCTTAAGTGTTAGAACTATTTATTGAGTGTCTCTTGAGTGTCATGAAATTGCATATGCCATCACTTGATTGAGTGTAGCTAACTCATACCTTGTGCAGTTTTGTGTAGTGATCATTGGCACCTCGGGGGAGACCCAGGCGAACAATTCAAAACCCCCCTGATCTTATTGTTGCAGCTATAGCAGCATTACAGCATACCCTAAATGAAACCAGGGAGGCTGATTTGAAAAGAATTGACGAGGCTCGCGAGTTGGATAGGGAGCAGATGAAAAGGGATAATGAGGAATTGATGGCCCAAAACAGATTGGCAAACGCAGAGATGATGAGACGACTGCTGACTGAGGTGCGAGGCGGACCTTCACCACCTCCTCCACCGCCAGTTAAAATAAAGTCTTCCGTTGTGTAAGCTAAATATCATGTATGTTAACAACTGGAGTACTACGGGGTGTTACAATTCCATTAAACAATATTTTAATTGATTTTACTTAACTTTAAAAATTTAATAGATTTTTTCAGACATTACCAAAATTAATATAAAATCTTCCAATCTTTATAAACCTCCCATTTTCTTGTAATTTGTTTTTTTTTTAACTTATATCAGCAAAATGTTTTGATTTATTTGCCGATAAAGTTTTTAATTTTCTAAAGTCCTAACATAGATTGGGTCTTTGCAAAATCCTTCCATTCTAGTCATATATTTAGTTTTGGTTTATTTCATTCTGAATTTATTTATCATTTAACAAGATATTCTTCCTATCAATTTTTTTTACTATCACTCCACTACCATTTTAATCATCGTTAGATTCAAAAGTTATTTTTTGTCATTTTTTGTAAGAAGCAAGGGAAAGGTGAGGAGGTTAGGAGGTTAGAGAGAGTGAGAGAGAGAGATTGTCCAATCTTTTCATATTTTCTGTTACTGCCCTCAAAGGCTATATATAACAATCAATACGTTATTCTATTTTTTTAATTATTTTCTCACTTGAATTACAATATTTGCAGCATTAAGATGATGACTACTATTGGAAAAAATGTGTAAATCTTAGCCCAACCAAATGGGCTGCAACAGGTAAAAATGTGTAAATCTTAGTGAAAAATGAATTTCATAAATTTAATAGGAAAGAAATAATTTTATAAACAGATGTAATAAAAAATGAATTTAATTATGTACCAAAAATAAAAAGAATTTAATTTTTCGATTAATGAAAAAAAACTATTTTAGAAGGAGAATCTGATTTATTTTTATTAATTCAAAACGGAAGATATTAGATTAGATATTGACAAAGTAAATAGGAATTTTTATTTTTATTTTTATATTTATTTTTATTTTTGGTACATGATTAAATTCCCGTTTTCTTATGATTAAAAGAAATGAATTGACATTTCCAAAAAACAATAAATTCAAAGAATAATGAAATCATTTGTGATTTAGAGTAACTTTAATGAAAATAAATCAATCTTAAAAAGAAAAAACCATTACATAAATTAAATTCAAAAGGAAAGAAATAAATCTATAAAAAGACATAACAAAAAATGAAGAAAACATAATCTAACCAGAAGGGAACGTATCAACACTATTTAATAATGGATAAAAGATGGAGATCGGAACACTAGATTTTATCATACTACTACTATCATTAGGAGGGCTAGGAATAAGATCCTAGAATTAAAAAATGATAAAGGTCATCCTGTTAGAGAAGAAGGAAATCTGAAGAAGCTTATTATAGGTTTTTTCAATAACCTGTTCGCAGAAGAAAACTGTAATAGACCTTGGGCTGTCACTAGTGTTAACTGGCCTGGCCTTGTTGAATCTGATCTGAAGTTGATTAATGATCCCATATCTGATCTTATGATTAAGGAGGCTTTTTTTTCCATGGGTGGTCTCAAAGCTCCTGGCCCTGATGGATTCCCAGCTCTTTTCTTCCAAAAAAACTGGGATCTCCTGAAGAAGCAAGTGGTAGAGTGTGCCTCTCATATCTGGAAGAATCCAGGTGATGTTAGGGATCTCAATAAAACCTTACTTGTCTTAATTCCAAAACTTGCTAAACCTGAGAGAATTTCTCAATTTCGGCCTATAGCTCTCTGCTCAGTGTTATATAAAGGTATCAGTAAAATTATTGTTGGGAAGCTGAAACCCATTCTAAACAAGCTCATCTCCCCTCACCAAGTCAGCTTCGTCCCCAATAGGCAAATTCAAGACAATATTGTTATTGCTCAGGAGATGGTTCATTCTATGAATAGAATGAAAGGTAAGCGAGGCTTTTTTACTATAAAGATTGATCTCGAAAAAGCCTATGATCGCATGTCCTGGAGTTTCATCCATAATGTGCTTAAGGAGATTAGTCTTCCTGATCAATTTGTGAATCTCATCATGCATTGCATCTCTACTACTGAGCTGGAAATCCTTTGGAATGGTGCTAAGTCAGGCAGAATTTCTCCTAGCAGAGGCCTTAGACAAGGGGACCCCATATCTCCCTATATTTTTGTTCTGTGTATGGAGAAGCTGTCTCATTTAATTGCTGACTGCATTAATAGAGAGGAGTGGAAGCCAATGAAAGCTGGAAAAGGTGGTCCAATTATATCTCACCTGCTTTTTGCAGATGATTTGCTTCTTTTCGGTGAAGCTAGCATCAATCAGATCAAGACTATTCTGAACTGTCTTGCAATCTTCGGTGACATGTCGGGGCAAAAGGTTAGTTACCCCAAATCAAACATTTTCTTCTCTAAGAATGTTTCTTCTGAGCTGGCTAATTCTATTGTGGAGATAAGTGGCTTTGCACATACTAGGAACATTGGCAGATATCTGGGCTATAGAATGAAGCATGGAAGAATAAATAAACTACATTATGGAGAGATCATGGACAGAGTAAATGGGAGACTCCAGGGCTGGAAAAAGAGCTGCTTGTCTATGGCAGGGAGAGTGACATTAGCTAAATCAGTCATTTCAGCTATTCCTATGTTTCATATGCAGAACATCCTTCTCCCAAAGGGCATCTGTGATGAGATAGAAAGAATTCAAAGGAGTTTTATTTGGGGAGACACTGATAATCATAGGAATCACCATGCGGTAAGGTGGGAGCAGCTCCAGATGGACAAAAAGCAAGGTGGTCTGGGGATCATCAATCTTAGAAAGCAAAATGAAGCTTTCCTGCAAAAATGTGCTTGGAAGTTAATTCAATCCCCTGACCACCTGTGGGCTCAAGTGCTAGTGGCTAAATATGGCAGAAATAAAGAGTTGTTAAAGGAGGTATCTTCTAACAACTGTAATGAGACATATGTCTCTTAGATTTTCTTTCATATAGCTCATCACCGTGTATGGACTACCCTTTTGATTAGAAGGATAACTTAATTTTGCTTATATTAATTTGTCATAAGGAACAGCCATGATTTGAATACAAGTGTAAGAACCTGCACCGCTAATTAAGGTAATTAGTGAATTAATTATGATAATTAGGAAATGATTCCATAATTGACCTTAATAATTATTATTGGGCTTAAATAATTATACTGAGTGAGTAAAAATGCTGAAAGTCGCTTTTCGGAAGAAAAGAGCAGATACCGGTTCTGCTACCCGGTATAAATGCGTACCGAAAAAGTATCCCGAAAAATTATAACGAATGCATGATAATTACTAGAATATTATGTAGGACTTGTAAAACAAGTTTCAGGTCAAAATAATGTAATCTGATGCCAGAACTGTTTCTGGCTATGGAATAACGCGTACCGGAAAGGTGCTCCGAAAAATAAAATAAAAATATGACAAATCTTAGAAAAATGAGTAGGTCTAGATTCCAAAGTTTGGGATCAATATCTTTTGCGTTGCTATTAAGGCTAATACTGCGTGTCATGACTTATGTGGCTATTTATACCCTTATTAAAGGGCACAAAACCCTAAATAACAGCTCCCTACGTGAAACTTGCTGGTGGCTGGGTGCATTGGCACTGTTGCTTGTCCTCTTTCACCATTTGTGAACTTGGTGACCTCTTCTCTTCAATTTTCTTCCTCTTTCCCTTGTAAACACTAGAGTGTGTATCTTGTGAGGATGAGGTGCAGTTTATGCTGAGTTGAGGTGCTGGTAGAGGGGTGTTTTGTGGTATTGTCTCCCTTGTTGTGAGCCTTTGTTCTTGCCATTGTGAGGTCCAAGGAGGAACCTTTGGTGCCAAGAACCAACCTTTGGTGTAGCATTTTCGTGTCCTTGGGTGTGCTGGACTTAGGAGCTGCATTGGGAGCTCCAAAGGCACTTTGAGTTGCTGATTAAGCTTTGGGGTAAGTCACCTTAACTTGATCATGTGTTTTAGTGGCCTAAAGGTGGTATCTTGGTATGTTAAGGGGTTTAACAAGTAACCAACACATAAGTGAACTTCTATATGCTTAAAAATGGATCCTTGGTCGTGTACAAGTGTTAAAAGTTGGACCTTTGGACTGGATATTCACGAAATGCAGAAACTGTATTCTGTCGTGAGATATCCGGATATTTGTCGAACAGATATCCGGATATCGATATCCGGATATGGTATCCGGATATTCATATCCGGATATGGGATCTGGATATCCGGATATGGTATATCCGGATATGGTCAGCGTGATATCCGGATATTGCATATCCGGATATGTCCCTTGTAATATCCGGATATTCTGGGATTCCGAAGAACAGTAGCTGTGCTGTGTGAACAGTAGGCTATTGGGGGTTTGTGGACCCTAGAGTAAGGAAGTTGGACTTCTGTAATTAATAAACTAAGTCAGAATCATGTGATTAAGGGCTTATGGCTTTGTTGGAAGCCTTAAGACGTAAAACGTAAAGGAAAGGCGTAGTCTTTAATTTGTATGCTTGTGATGCATAATTAATGATATATTATTTGGTCCATAACAGATTGTGATACTGTTGTGTTTGGACTTGAGAGTGGGTGGACTCTTGGCTTGGATTGATTGCTTGCAAGGTAAGCTTTCGTGTCCTCGGTTTAGCCATTTTGTGGTTCCACCATGTCCCATGGGGATGTGGTTTATGCATGCTGTGTTACATGCTTTGATGTTTTGGAAATGCTGTTGAGCTATTATATGCAATGTGCTTTTATGATATGCATGTGGTGTCCACCTATACGGTAAGCCTGAGTATGTGGTACATACAAGATGGTGAGGCTGTGGGTGAGGTGCAAGCGCTGTTCCTTGTACTCATGTAGGTATGGACGTATTCCTGCATTTCTCTGGCCAGTAGATTTGATAAACACACATGGTATGATTATCTGCTGCATTGCATAGTTTTTGAACTTATATTGTAAATACTGTTTTTGAACTTATATTACACATGTAAGTGAGCTTGGGGTGGAAGATCCTTGAGGACCCCTTGTCTTACTGAGATTTCTTGTTTAGAGATCTCACCCCACGTTTGGGGACGCTTATTTCAGGATCAGGTAATGTTAAGGGCTCAGGTAGCAGGAGGCCAGAGCTGAGTTGATGTTATTATGACATGCTGACATGCTGGATGTTGACTGCTGTTTATGTTTTCCCGCTTTGATTATGATATTATGCTGAGACTGTTGTTGGGCATTGTGCCTTATTTGGTGAGCATGGGGTTTGTCCATGCCACATGGTTTTGTTATTGTCTTTTAATTGAAGTTATAATTAAAGTATCAGGATTTTGACCCAAGCTATGTGTTGTAGTCCTGCGGCTTTAGATACTCACTTTATATTTATTCATGAGGTATTTCAGTTAGTTGTCTTGCAATTTACATACAGGCAGTATTTTATGAAATTGATTAAGTAATCAAGTTGGCTAAGGTTAATGACGTCATAATTGAATTAAAGAAAAAGTTATTCCGCATTTTAATTAAGCGTGGCTTAATACGATAGTATGTTAACAATCCGGGTTAACACGGGCTGTTACATTTTATGGTATCAGAGCACTTTCTAGGGAAAAGCCTGTATGTATTGCAATAACTTAGGGTATTTCGTTGCGTGTTTACTTTGCGTTCTCTCTGATTGGTGTGTGTTATGATGATGCATATGTGACCACATGGCGTGGGCCTGATCAACTCGTTCTTTGTGTAACTTGTGCAGAGTCATGGTGCCACCGAGGAGGAACCCTAGTACGAGCGAGGATCAATCGGATCCTATCCTGGCTGCATTAGCTGAGATGCAGGCGGCCCGACTAGCCGACCAGGAGGCCACGAGGTTGGCAAACCAGGTGATGCTGGACGCCATCAGAGAGGCGAACCGGCGAGCCACTACTGAGGTTCTGGAGGAGAACCGGATGGCCAACATGACTATGATGAGGGTCATGTTGGAGGAGTTGAGGGCTGGTCCTGCTGCTGGCCAGTGTCCTCCACCACCTCCACCGCCGCCACCGCCTCCACCTCCGCCTAGTCAACAGGAGGACACCCAGAGTCAGATGGGTGAGGGCAGTCATTTGACGGGGGCTTTGCAGACCATACCCGTATTTGCTGAGGATCGTGACGAGATCGATCGCCGGCTGAATGCTTTCCGCAAGCATAAGCCACCTTCTTTCGACGGATCTTATGATCCCATTGCTGCTGCCAGATGGCTACAGGCGTTGGACAAGATCTTCCGGATCATGCAGTGTACCGATCCGCAGAAGCTGATGTTTGCCACTTACATGCTGGAGGGCGAGGCCCATGAGTGGTGGACCAACATTTCTCACGTCTATGAGATGCAGGGCCGTGTGATGACGTGGCCGTTCTTCGAGGAGTGTTTTCTGGGTCAGTATTTCCCGTATGATGCACAGGAGAGGAAGCAAGGGGAGTTTGACCGTTTGGTTCAGGGCTCATTGTCAGTTGACGAGTACCTGGCCAAGTTTAATGAGCTGGTGAAGTTTTCACACTTCAGGATGGCGAGGCCTACTCCTACATTCTTGGCTGCTAAGTTCCGCAGGGGACTTAGTGAGGATATTGCTGGTTACTTAGCTGGGTCTACTTCCAGAGATTCTGGGACACTGGTCCAGCAGTGTCGTGATATTGAGGACTTCTACAGCACGAGTAAGACCAAGAAGGCCAAGATTGAGGTGTCACAGGGTACTGGTGGTTCCGGTCCCTGGAGGAACAGGAAGTTTGCAAACAAGGGCAAGGGCAAACAGTTGGCGGCTAAGCAAGCGTCAAACCAGTTTAAAAAGATTTCTACTCAGGGGAACACAGCTAGACCTCCTGCTCCCAGATGCTCGGGATGCGGGAAGTCACATTTTGGGCCATGTTCTACCGGACAGTTGATATGCTTCCAGTGTGGCAAGGAGGGCCACTACTCCAGAGATTGCCCGACGGCGAGAGTTGCTGCAGTGCAGGCTGTGCCATTGCAGATGGTTCCTACTGGGGCACCAGCCGTGCCACCTACTACGGGGCGTGTGTATACTTTGGATCGTCAGCAGTCGGACAGAGCTCCGAACCTGGTCAGAGGTACTGTTACCATTGATGGTTCAGCTGTTGATGTATTGTTTGATTTCGGGGCAACGCATTCTTTTGTTGCTACCCCTATTGCTGTGGGGCTTGAGTTGCCCAGTGATGTGCTTTCTCCACCGATGCGGGTGACCACCGCCACCGGAGAAAAATGTTTGACCTCCACTGTTCATCGCGATGTAGCGTTTCAGTGGGATGGCCGTGACTTCTCGGTAGATCTGATAGGATTGCCGATGGCCAACTTGGAGATTATTCTGGGCATGGATTGGCTGTCCAGAAACTGTGCATTGATTGATTGCTGTGCCAAGAGAGTGGTGATGTCTCCAAGTGGGTCCACAGCCAGTTCCTCACCGTTCATTTCAGTCCTGCAGGCGAGGAGGGCCTTGAGAGCAGGGGCATTTGGCTATGTCATGTTGGGAGGTTTGGTGAGTGGGACACAGGAGGATCTCACTGGCATTCCTGTGGTGAGGGAATTCCTCGAGGTGTTTCCCGAGGAGATTCCTGAGTTTCCACCGCAGAGGGAGATAGAGTTCTCCATAGACTTATTGCCTGGTGTGGGGCCTATATCGTTGGCTCCATAACGGATGTCGCCACCAGAGTCGGCGGAGCTGAAGAAGCATATCGAGGAGCTTTCAGCGAAAGATTTCATACGGCCGAGTGTGTCTCCCTGGGGAGCACCGGTCATTTTTGTGAAAAAGAAAGATGGGACCATGCGGTTGTGCACAGACTACAGACAGTTGAACAAGGTGACAATCAAGAACAAGTATCCTCTTCCACGCATTGATGATTTGCTGGATCAGCTCAGGGGTGCTTGCGTATATTCCAAGATCGACCTCCGGTCCGGTTACCATCAGATACGGGTAAAGCCGGAGGATGTCCCAAAGACAGCGTTTCGCTCGAGGTATGGGCATTATGAGTACTTGGTGATCCCGTTTGGACTCACCAATGCACCCGCAGTGTTCATGGACTACATGAACAGGATCTTCCAGCCGTACCAGGATCAGTTTGTGATCGTCTTCATTGACGACATCTTGATTTACTCCAAGACGAAGGAGGAGCATGCTAAGCACTTGAAGATTGTTTTGCAAGTGTTGAAAGAGAAAAAGCTATATGCTAAGCCGTCAAAATGTGAGTTTTGGCTCAAGGCGGTGAAATTTCTGGGCCATGTGATTTCCGCTGATGGAGTTGCAGTTGATTCTCACAAGATTGAGGCCGTGATGGACTGGGAGAGGCCCAAGACGGTTACAGAAGTGAGAAGCTTCTTGGGTTTGGCAGGGTACTATAGGAGGTTCATAGAGGGATTCTCCAAGATGGTGCTACCGATGACTCGCCTTACCCGAAAGAGACTCCATTCGTGTGGACACATGAGTGTGAGGAGTGCTTCCAGGAGTTGAAGGAGAGACTGACTACTGCTCCTGTGTTAGTCCTTCCTGATCCTGCGGAACAGTTTGAGTTATACTGCGATGCCTCTGGAAAGGGGCTAGGCTGTGTGTTGATGCAGAAAGGGAAAGCTGTTGCCTATGCTTCAAGACAGTTGAAACCTCATGAGGAGAACTACCCGACTCACGACTTGGAGTTGGCAGCCATTGTTTTTGCTTTCAAGATTTGGAGGCATTACCTGTTTGGCATGAAGTTTGCTGTATTCAGTGATCACAAGAGCCTGAAGTATCTGTTTGACCAGAAGGAGTTGAACATGAGACAGCGAAGATGGATGGAGTTCTTGAAGGACTACGACTTTGAGTTGAGGTACCATCCTGGCAAGGCCAATGTGGTAGCCGATGCTTTGAGTCGGAAATCCGTGAGCTTATCCAGCTTGATGATGAGCGACTACGAGGTGATCGAAAAGTTCAGAGACTTGAGAGTGAACTCCTTGTTTGGGGGCGCACTGCTCGAAATGGAAACAGCAGAAGTGATTAATGAGCTGATGGAAAAGATTAAAGAGGCGCAAGTGCAAAGAGAGTGCCTTGATTATGTGAAGAACCAGGACGGTGTGTCTTGGAACGAGGATGGATTGCTGCTGTTCCAGAAAAGGATTGTTATTCCTCGAGGGCCATTGACCGAAGAGGTTATGGCAGAGGCTCATAAGGGCCGGTTTACTATCCACCCTGGTGCCACGAAAATGTACCAGGACTTAAAGAGAAATTTTTGGTGGCCGGGCATGAAGAAGGACATAGCGGTCTACGTGTCCAAATGCCTTATTTGTCAGAAAGTGAAAATTGAGCACCAGAAACCGTCTGGTAAACTTCAACCTCTTGAAATTCCACAGTGGAAGTGGGAGAGTATTTCCATGGACTTCGTGATGGGATTGCCTAAGACTCAGGCTGGTTGTGACTCTATCTGGGTCATTGTGGACAGATTGACCAAGTCTGCCCATTTTCTTCCAGTGAAGGTGAGCTTCACTACAGAGCAGTTGGCCAAACTATATGTCCGTGAGATTGTGAGGCTTCACGGGGTGCCCGAGAGTATCATCAGTGATGGGGACCCGAAGTTCACATCTCGGTTCTGGGAGGCGCTGCAGGAGGCTTTTGGTACGCAGTTGAGATTGAGTACCGCCTATCACCCTCAGACTGACGGACAGACTGAGCGGACCATCCAGACATTGGAGGACATGTTGAGAGCTTGCACATTGGAGCAGGGTTCTGCATGGGATAGGTACCTTCCGTTGGTAGAATTCTCGTACAACAACAGTTTTCATGCTAGTCTGGGCATGGCACCCTACGAGGCGCTGTATGGTAGGAGGTGTCGGACTCCTACCTGCTGGTCTGAGGTTGGAGATAAAGAGCTATTTGGCTTGGACTTTGTCCAAGATACTACCCAGCAGATCCAGATGATCAGGGAAAGGTTGAAGCAGGCGCAGAATCGCCAGAAAAGCTACTACGATGACAAGCATCGTCCACTGGAGTTCAGTGAGGGTGAGCACGTGTTTGTGAGACTTTCACCTGTCACCGGTGTTGGACGGGCACTCGGAGTGAGGAAGTTGAGCCCGCGGTTCATTGGGCCTTACCAGATCCTTGGTAGAGTAGGACCTGTTGCCTATCGACTTGCCTTACCTCCGAACCTAGCCAACATCCACGACGTGTTTCACGTGTCTCAGCTTCGGAGGTACATCGCAGATCCTTCGCACGTGGTGCAACCTGATGATGTGGAGGTTTGGGAGAACCTAAAGACTCCCGTCGGACCACTCAAGATTCTCGATCGAGGCGAGAAACAGCTTAGAAGCAAGATCATTCCGATGGTCAAAGTGCAGTGGACTGGGCGTAGTCCCGAGGAGTGCACGTGGGAGCGAGAGGATGAGCTTCTCCGACAGTATCCCGACTTTCGAGACAGGTATGTTTCTGATTTTGAGGACAAAATCCTTAAAAAGGTTGGGTGAATATAAGAACCCGCACCGCTAATTAAGGTAATTAGTGAATTAATTATGATAATTAGGAAATGATTCCATAATTGACCTTAATAATTATTATTGGGCTTAAATAATTATACTGAGTGAGTAAAAATGCTGAAAGTCGCTTTTCGGAAGAAAAGCGCAGATACCGGTTCTGCTACCCGGTATAAATGCGTACCGGAAAAGTATCCCGGAAAATTATAACGAATGCATGATAATTACTAGAATATTATGTAGGACTTGTAAAACAAGTTTCAGGTCAAAATAATGTAATCTGATGCCAGAACTGCTACTGGCTATGGAAAAGCGCGTACCGGAAAGGTGCTCCGAAAAATAAAATAAAAATATGACAAATCTTAGAAAAATGAGTAGGTCTAGATTCCAAAGTTTGGGATCAAGATCTTTTGCGTTGCTATTAAGGCTAATACTGCGCGTCATGACTTATGTGGCTATTTATACCCTTATTAGAGGGCACAAAACCCTAAATAACAGCTCCCTACGTGAAACTTGCTGGTGGCTGGGTGCATTGGCACTGTTCCTTGTCCTCTTTCACCATTTGTGAACTTGGTGACCTCTTCTCTTCAATTTTCTTCCTCTTTCCCTTGTAAACACTAGAGTGTGTATCTTGTGAGGATGAGGTGCAGTTTATGCTGAGTTGAGGTGCTGGTAGAGGGGTGTTTTGTGGTATTGTCTCCCTTGTTGTGAGCCTTTGTTCTTGCCATTGTGAGGTCCAAGGAGGAACCTTTGGTGCCAAGAACCAACCTTTGGTGTAGCATTTTCGTGTCCTTGGGTGTGCTGGACTTAGGAGCTGCATTGGGAGCTCCAAAGGCACTTTGAGTTGCTGATTAAGCTTTGGGGTAAGTCACCTTAACTTGATCATGTGTTTTAGTGGCCTAAAGGTGGTATCTTGGTATGTTAAGGGGTTTAACAAGTAACCAACACATAAGTGAACTTGTATATGCTTAAAAATGGATCCTTGGTCGTGTACAAGTGTTAAAAGTTGGACCTTTGGACTGGATATTCACGAAATGCAGAAACTGTATTCTGTCGTGAGATATCCGGATATTTGTCGAACAGATATCCGGATATCGATATCCGGATATGGTATCCTGATATTCATATCCGGATATGGGATCCGGATATCCGGATATGGTCAGTGTGATATCCGGATATTGCATATCCGGATATGTCCCTTGTAATATCCGGATATTCTTGGATTCCGAAGAACAGTAGCTATGCTGTGTGAACAGTAGGCTATTGGGGGTTTGTGGACCCTAGAGTAAGGAAGTTGGACTTCTGTAATTAATAAACTAAGTCAGAATCATGTGATTAAGGGCTTATGGCTTTGTTGGAAGCCTTAAGACGTAAAACGTAAAGGAAAGGCGTAGTCTTTAATTTGTATGCTTGTGATGCATAATTAATGATATATTATTTGGTCCATAACAGATTGTGATACTGTTGTGTTTGGACTTGAGAGTGGGTGGACTCTTGGCTTGGATTGATTGCTTGCAAGGTAAGCTTTCGTGTCCTCGGTTTAGCCATTTTGTGGTTCCACCATGTCCCATGGGGATGTGGTTTATGCATGCTGTGTTACATGCTTTGATGTTTTGGAAATGCTGTTGAGCTATTATATGCAATGTGCTTTTATGATATGCATGTGGTGTCCACCTATACGGTAAGCCTGAGTATGTGGTACATACAAGATGGTGAGGCTGTGGGTGAGGTGCAAGCGGTGTTCCTTGTACTCATGTAGGTATGGACGTATTCCTGCATTTCTCTGGCCAGTAGATTTGATAAACACACATGGTATGATTATCTGCTGCATTGCATAGTTTTGGAACTTATATTGTAAATACTGTTTTTGAACTTATATTACACATTTAAGTGAGCTTGGGGTGGAAGATCCTTGAGGACCCCTTGTGTTACTGAGATTTCTTGTTTAGAGATCTCACCCCACGTTTGGGGACGCTTATTTCAGGATCAGGTAATGTTAAGGGCTCAGGTGGCAGGAGGCCAGAGCTGAGTTGATGTTATTATGACATGCTGACATGCTGGATGTTGACTGCTGTTTATGTTTTCCCGCTTTGATTATGATATTATGCTGAGACTGTTGTTGGGCATTGTGCCTTATTTGGTGAGCATGGGGTTTGTCCATGCCACATGGTTTTGTTATTGTCTTTTAATTGAAGTTGTAATTAAAGTATCGGGATTTTGACCCAAGCTATGTGTTGTAGTCCTGCGGCTTTAGATACTCACTTTATATTTATTCATGAGGTATTTCAGTTAGTTGTCTTGCAATTTACATACAGACAGTATTTTATGAAATTGATTAAGTAATCAAGTTGGCTAAGGTTAATGACGTCATAATTGAATTAAAGAAAAAGTTATTCCGCATTTTTATTAAGCGTGGCTTAATACGATAGTATGTTAACAATCCGGGTTAACACGGGCTGTTACATTTTATGGTATCAGAGCACTTTCTAGGGAAAAGCCTGTATGTATTGCAATAACTTAGGGTATTTCGTTGCGTGTTTACTTTGCGTTCTCTCTGATTGGTGTGTGTTATGATGATGCATATGTGACCACATGGCGTGGGCCTGATCAACTCGTTCTTTGTGTAACTTGTGCAGAGTCATGGTGCCACCGATGAGGAACCCTAGTACGAGCGAGGATCAATCGGATCCTATCCTGTCTGCATTAGCTGAGATGCAGGCGGCCCGACTAGCCGACCAGGAGGCCACGAGGTTGGCAAACCAGGTGATGCTGGACGCCATCAGAGAGGCGAACCGGCGAGCCACTGCTGAGGTTCTGGAGGAGAACCGGATGGCCAACATGACTATGATGAGGGTCATGTTGGAGGAGTTGAGGGCTGGTCCTGCTGTTGGCCAGTGTCCTCCACCACCTCCACCGCCGCCACTGCCTCCACCTCCGCCTAGTCAACAGGAGGACACCCAGAGTCAGATGGGTGAGGGCAGTCATTTGACGGGGGCTTTGCAGACCATACCCGTATTTGCTGAGGATCGTGACGAGATCGATCGCCGGCTGAATGCTTTCCGCACACATAAGCCACCTTCTTTCGACGGACCTTATGGTCCCATTGCTGCTGCCAGATGCCTACAGGCGTTGGACAAGATCTTCCAGATCATGCATTGTACCGATCCGCAGAAGCTGATGTTTGCCACTTACATGCTGGAGGGCGAGGCCCATGAGTGGTGGACCAACATTTCTCACGTCTATGAGATGCAGGGCCGTGTGATGACGTGGCCGTTCTTCGAGGGGTGTTTTCTGGGTCAGTATTTCCCGTATGATGCACAGGAGAGGAAGCAAGGGGAGTTTGACCGTTTGGTTCAGGGCTCATTGTCAGTTGACGAGTACCTGGCCAAGTTTAATGAGCTGGTGAAGTTTTCACACTTCAGGATGGCGAGGCCTATTCCTACATTCTTGGCTGCTAAGTTCCGCAGGGGACTTAGTGAGGATATTGCTGGTTACTTAGCTGGGTCTGCTTCCAGAGATTTTGGGACACTGGTCCAGCAGTGTCGTGATATTGAGGACTTCTACAGCACGAGTAAGACCAAGAAGGCCAAGATTGAGGTGTCACAGGGTACTGGTGGTTCCGGTCCCTGGAGGAACAGGAAGTTTGCAAACAAGGGCAAGGGCAAACAGTTGGCGGCTAAGAAAGCGTCAAACCAGTTTAAAAAGATTTCTACTCAGGGGAACACAGCTAGACCTCCTGCTCCCAGATGCTCGGGATGCGGGAAGTCACATTTTGGGCCATGTTCTACCGGACAGTTGATATGCTTCCAGTGTGGCAAGGAGGGCCACTACTCCAGAGATTGCCCGACGGCGAGAGTTGCTGCAGTGCAGGCTGTGCCATTGCAGATGGTTCCTACTGGGGCACCAGCCGTGCCACCTACTACGGGGCGTGTGTATACTTTGGATCGTCAGCAGTCGGACAGAGCTCCGAACCTGGTCAGAGGTACTGTTACCATTGATGGTTCAGCTGTTGATGTATTGTTTGATTTCGGGGCAACGCATTCTTTTGTTGCTACCCCTATTGCTGTGGGGCTTGAGTTGCCTAGTGATGTGCTTTCTCCACCGATGCGGGTGACCACCGCCACCGGAGAAAAATGTTTGACCTCCACTTTTCATCGCGATGTAGCGTTTCAGTGGGATGGCCGTGACTTCTCGGTAGATCTGATAGGATTGTCGATGGCCAACTTGGAGATTATTCTGGGCATGGATTGGCTGTCCAGAAACTGTGCATTGATTTATTGTTGTGCCAAGAGAGTGGTGATGTCTCCAAGTGGGTCCACAGCCAGTTCCTCACCGTTCATTTCAGTCCTGCAGGCGAGGAGGGCCTTGAGAGCAGGGGCATTTGGCTATGTCATGTTGGGAGGTTTGGTGAGTGGGACACAGGAGGATCTCACTGGCATTCCTGTGGTGAGGGAATTCCTCGAGGTGTTTCCCGAGGAGATTCCTGAGTTTCCACCGCAGAGGGAGATAGAGTTCTCCATAGACTTATTGCCTGGTGTGGGGCCTATATCGTTGGCTCCATACCGGATGTCGCCACCAGAGTTAGCGGAGCTGAAGAAGCATATCGAGGAGCTTTCAGCGAAAGATTTCATACGGCCGAGTGTGTCTCCCTGGGGAGCACCGGTCATTTTTGTGAAAAAGAAAGATGGGACCATGCGGTTGTGCACAGACTACAGACAGTTGAACAAGGTGACAATCAAGAACAAGTATCCTCTTCCACGCATTGATGATTTGCTGGATCAGCTCAAGGGTGCTTGCGTATATTCCAAGATCGACCTCCGGTCCGGTTACCATCAGATACGGGTAAAGCCGGAGGATGTCCCAAAGACAGCGTTTCGCTCGAGGTATGGGCATTATGAGTACTTGATATCGATATCCGGATATTCATATCCGGATATGGGATCTGGATATCCGCATATGGTATATCCGGATATGGTCAGTGTGATATCCTGATATTGCATATCCGGATATGTCCCTTGTAATATCCGGATATTCTGGGATTCCGAAGAACAGTAGCTGTGCTGTGTGAACAGTAGGCTATTGGGGGTTTGTGGACCCTAGAGTAAGGAAGTTGGACTTCTGTAATTAATAAACTAAGTCAGAATCATGTGATTAAGGGCTTATGGCTTTGTTGGAAGCCTTACGACGTAAAATGTAAAGGAAAGACGTAGTCTTTAATTTGTATGTTTGTGATGCATAATTAATGATATATTATTTGGTCCATAACAGATTGTGATACTGTTGTGTTTGGACTTGAGAGTGGGTGGACTCTTGGCTTGGATTGATTGCTTGCAAGGTAAGCTTTCGTGTCCTCGGTTTAGCCATTTTGTGGTTCCACCATGTCCCATGGGGATGTGGTTTATGCATGCTGTGTTACATGCTTGTTTTGGAAATGCTGTTGAGCTATTATATGCAATGTGCTTTTATGATATGCATGTGGTGTCCACCTATACGGTAAGACTGAGTATGTGGTACATACAAGATGATGAGGCTGTGGGTGAGGTGCAAGCGGTGTTCCTTGTACTCATGTAGGTATAGACGTATTCCTGCATTTCTCTGGCCAGTAGATTTGATAAACACACATGGTATGATTATCTGCTGCATTGCATAGTTTTGGAACTTATATTGTAAATACTGTTTTTGAACTTATATTACACATGTAAGTGAGCTTGGGGTGGAAGATCCTTGAGGACCCCTTGTCTTACTGAGATTTCTTGTTTAGAGATCTCACCCCACGTTTGGGGACGCTTATTTCAGGATCAGGTAATGTTGAGGGCTCAGGTGGCAGGAGGCCAGAGCTGAGTTGATGTTATTATGACATGCTGACATGTTGGATGTTGACTGCTGTTTATGTTTTCCCGTTTTGATTATGATATTATGCTGAGACTGTTGTTGGGCATTGTGCCTTATTTGGTGAGCATGGGGTTTGTCCATGCCACATGGTTTTGTTATTGTCTTTTAATTGAAGTTGTAATTAAAGTATCAGGATTTTGACCCAGGCTATGTGTTGTAGTCCTGCGGCTTTAGATACTCACTTTATATTTATTCATGAGGTATTTCAGTTAGTTGTCTTGCAATTTACATACAGACAGTATTTTATGAAATTGATTAAGTAATCAAGTTGGCTAAGGTTAATGACGTCATAATTGAATTAAAGAAAAAGTTATTCCGCATTTTTATTAAGCGTGGCTTAATACGATAGTATGTTAACAATCCGGGTTAACACGGGCTGTTACAACAAGCAAGTCCGAAAACTAGTTTTTTTGTAAACTTGGATTATGAATCACCTTGAGTTCGGGACTGTCGTTGAATTAGGAAAATCGATTAGACCTTGCAGGCACTATAATAAAATCACGGACAACATGGTAACAAGTTAGTAATTCATGCTTAAGTGATGTGGGTAAAAGTTTGTTAAAGGAAAAACTTAGAAGCACTGATTTCATGGTTAAAAGAAACTGATTCTGTATGCGTGGTGAATCTTGGGGAAATTTCATTGGTTAGCAATTAGTGGAATGAGGCATGTAAATAAAATCTTGAACATCTTTGTTATGTTAAAAGCCGAACCTACATATGTACGAAACCTTGGGAAATTTTACTTGCTAGCAATGGGTGGAATAACTTTAAGGGCAGAAAAATAATTGGCATTAGTAGCATAATTACTCGATTAAGGTACAAGAATTGGAAGCATAGGAACTATTTGTGAATTATAGGAAAAGTTATGTAAAATTCTGATTTGGTGAGATGGTATATTAGGTGTGCAAAAATCTCTAAGAACGTGGACTATTTTGGTGCTGTTGATTATTGCTTGGATGCAAGGTAAGTGTCTGGTGGCATTACCTTCTGTGACTGCTAGCTAGTGCATGGATTGTGAACGTTGCTCTCTTGTGTTTCAGTCTGGAACTTTGTACATGTTATTTGGATTTTACTCATGGTATAAAATGCTGGATATTTGTTTTGAGGATTAATTATGATTCGGCATCTTGATGTGGGAAATCCATGAGATATATGTTATCTTGAATAATATCTAGTCATGCATACGCATATCATGAATTTTGCTATTTTTGTGCGAACCATGACATAGCATACATGCACAAATTTCATGCTGATTTCTGAAAATAATTATGAAAAGTAAGCATACGTTTGAGCACGCATCATATAGGCATCCCTACGGTAGCAGGGTATGGGACACTTGGCTTCAGTCCGCATAGGCCGCAGTTGGAACCCTCTTGAGGAGCCACTAATGGACCTCAACTGAGCTTGTTAGTACGCGCACTATTGTGCTATGAGCGTACCCCTTTGGCGTTATATACGCAACTCTTAGGCGTTATATACGTTATGATATTATTAGTATATGTCGGATTTCACTTGATAATGCGACTGTTTTGTGATTCTGTATCTAGTTAGTACTGTTGCATTACTGGTTTTGTTATCACACTACTGGGATTTTTCTCACCCCTTTGGGGCTGCATTTTTTATAAAATTGCAGGAGGACGAAAAAGCATATGAGGACGTGGTTATATGGATATTTGCTGTGAATTGCTACCGTTTGGACTGTCTTCTGTTACTGTTTTGTCTGTTGGATGACTGTATGATTTTAATATTTTGAGAAGCTTGAACTAATATTTTGAACATGTTTTATGTAACAGCCCGTGTTAACCCGGATTGTTAACACACTATCGTATTAAGCCACGCTTAATTAAAATGCGGAATAACTTTTTTTCTTTAATTCAATTATGACGTCATTAACTTAACCAACTTGATTACTTAATCATTTCATAAAAATACTGCCTGTATGTAAATTGCAAGACATCTAAATGGAATACCTCATATATAAATAATAGTGAGTATCTAAGGCCACAGGTCTACACAAGTAGCCTGGGTCAAAATCCTGATACTTTAATTACAACATTAATTTAATAAGACGATAACAATCATGTGGCATGGACAAACCCCATGCTCACCAAATAAGGCAACAATGCCCACAAATAGTCTCAACATAAACTTAACATAAATAAAGCAGAAAACATAACAGCAGTCAAATAAACATCAATCCACAACCAGCACGTCAGCATAATTATCAGCTCAGCTCTGGCCTCCTGCCCTCAACATTACCTGATCCTGAAATAAGCGTCCCAAACGTGGGGTGAGATCTCTAACAAGAAATCTCAGTAAGACAAGGGGTCCTCAAGGATTCTCCACCCCAAGCTCACTTACATGTGTAATATAAGTTCAAAAACAGTATTACAGTATAAGTTCTAAAATCATGCGATGCAGCAATTAATCATGTCATGTGTGCTTTCAAATCTACTGGCCAGAGAAATGTAGGAATACGTCTATGCCTACATGAGTACATGGATACTACCTGCACCTCACCCACATGCTTCTCCATCTTGTATGTACTACATACTCAGGATTGCCGTCTAGGTGGACACCACATGCATATCATAATAGCTCATTACATATAAACAGCTCAACAGCATTTCCAAAATAATCAAAGCATGTAACACAGCATGCATAAACCCATCCCCATGGGACATGGTGGAACATCAAAATGGCTAAACCGAGGACACGAAAGCTTACCTTGCAAGCTAGCTATCCAAGCCAAGAGTCCGCACAAACTCAAAGTCCAAACACAGCAGAATCACAATCTGTTTTAGACCAGTAATTATATCAATATTAATATTCTAATATTTACAATGTTAAACTAGACATCTTGAGGTTTCCAACGATATACTTTATGCCTCAATCGGAGTTGTATAACTCCGGTTATGATTTTCGCAAAGTGACTGCTGCCAACTGAATTTCCAGCAACCAAGACGCGACTTTAAAGTAACACTGAGATCAAACCACTTATCCAATGGCTACGAAATTTTACAGGGTTATA
Organism: Gastrolobium villosum; assembly: GCA_032173675.1. NCBI lineage: Eukaryota > Viridiplantae > Streptophyta > Magnoliopsida > Fabales > Fabaceae > Gastrolobium > Gastrolobium villosum. The sequence goes on along the minus strand of JAVKPL010012157.1, from coordinate 21,991 downwards.
GCCTTATGTGTTAGCTACACATAGGTCCAAACGGCACTCGATTTGGAGCTCTGTAGCTCAAGATATCGAATTTTTACCGAAACAGGTTCGTTGCTGTCCCCATATCCGGATATGGATATCCGGATATCATATCCGGATACTGATATCCGGATATCTGCCCGACAATATCCGGATATCTCACGACAGAATGCATTTTCTGCATTTCGTGAATATCTAATCCATAGGTTCAACTTTTTAACCGATTAAAGGCACTTAAACATGCATTTCTAGGTGTGTTTAACCTACCCCACCCTTAAGTTATTAACTTAGCTCAATACATGCATCAAGGTTCCATTTTTAAGCATTTAAACCCATGATCATAGTTGGTATAACTTACCAAAGCTCAAAACAGAGGCAAGTTGTGCTCTTGGAGCTCTCCCAAGGTTCCTCAAACTCAGCCTAAGTAGGAGCACGAAAATGGCACTTCAAGGTGGGTTCTTGCACCACAAGAAGGCACTTTGAAGCTCACAATGACCACTACAAAGTAGCCATTACCAAAGCTTCAAACTCATGCTCACTAACTACCTCTCAACTCAGAATGATGGCCACAATGCAGCCCCAAGGTTTACTCTCACCTTCACAATTGTCAAAACAAGCATGAAAGGTGATCACTTGGCAAGGAAAGAAGAAGAAAGAAGAAGAGAAGAAGAAGAGGAAGAAGAAGAAGAAGAAGAAGAGGAAGGGAAGTGGCAGCTGCAGCAAAAACACTCTACGTAGGAAATGAGGCACCTAGGGTTTTGTGCCTTAGTGTGCCTATTTATAGGCACATGGCCACTAATCGCGCAGTATTAGCCTTAATCGCAAAGTAAAAGATATTGATCCCAAACTTTAGAATCTAGACCTACGCATTTTTCTAAGATTTTTCATATTTTTATTTTATTTTTCGGAGCACCTTTCCGGTACGCGCTTTTCCATAGCCAGTATCAATTCTGGCATCAGATTACGTCGTTTTGACTTGAAACTTGTTTTACAAGTCCTACATAATATTCTAGTAATTATCATGCATTCGTTATAATTTTCCGGGATACTTTTCCGGTACGCATTTATACCGAGTAGCAGAACCGGTATCTGCGCTTTTCTTCCGAAAAGCGACTTTCAGCATTTTTACTCACTCAATATAATTATCTAAGCCCATTAATAATTATTAGGGTCAATTATGGAATTATTTCCTAATTATCATAATTAACTTACTAATTACCTTAATTAACGGTGCAGGTTCTTACATTCACCCCACCTTTTTAAGGATTTTGTCCTCAAAATCAGAAACATACCTGTCTCGAAAGTCGGGATACTGTCGGAGAAGCTCATCCTCTCGCTCCCATGTGCACTCCTCGGGACTACGCCCAGTCCACTGCACCTTGACCATCGGAATGATCTTGCTCCTAAGCTGTTTCTCGCCTCGATCGAGAATCTTGAGTGGTCCGACGGGAGTCTTTAGGTTCTCCCGAACCTCCACATCATCCGGCTGCACCACGTGCGAAGGGTCTGCTATGTACTTTCGAAGCTGAGACACGTGAAACACGTCGTGGATGTTGGCGAGGTTCGGAGGTAAGGCGAGTCGATAGGCAACTGGTCCTACTCTACCAAGGATCTGGTAGGGCCCTATGAATCGCGGGCTCAACTTCCTCACGCCGAGTGCCCGTCCAACACCGGTGACAGGTGAAAGTTTCACAAACACATCGTGCTCACCCTCACTGAACTCCAGTGGTCGATGCTTGACATCGTAGTAGCTCTTCTGACGATTCTGCGCCTGCTTCAACTTTTCCCTGATCATTTGGATCTGTAGGGTAGTATCTTGGACAAAGTCCAAGCCGAAAAGCTCTTTATCTCCAACCTCATACCAGCAGGTAGGAGTCCGACACCTCCTACCGTATAGTGCTTCGTAGGGTGCCATGCTCAGACTAGCATGAAAACTGTTGTTGTATGAAAACTCAACCAACGGAAGGTACCTATCCCATGCAGAACCCTGCTCCAACGTGCAAGCTCTCAACATGTCCTCCAATGTCTGGATGGTCCGCTCAGTCTGTCCGTCAGTCTGAGGGTGATAGGCGGTACTCAATCTCAACTGCGTACCAAAAGCCTCCTGCAGTGCCTCCCAGAACCGAGATGTGAACTTCGGGTCCCTATCACTGATGATACTCTCGGGCACCCCGTGAAGCCTCACAATCTCGCGGACATATAGTTTGGCCAACTGCTCTGTAGTGAAGCTCACCTTCACTGGAAGAAAATGGGCAGACTTGGTCAATCTGTCCACTATGACCCAGATAGAGTCACAACCAGCCTGAGTTTTTGGCAATCCCACCACGAAGTCCATGGAAATACTCTCCCACTTCCACTGTGGAATCTCCAGAGGTTGAAGTTTACCAGACGGTTTCTGGTGTTCGATCTTTACTTTCTGGCAAATAAGGCATTTGGACACGTAGACAGCTATGTCCTTCTTCATGCCCGGCCACCAAAAATTCCTTTTTAAGTCCTGGTACATTTTTGTGGCACCAGGGTGGATAGTGAACCGGCCCTTATGAGCCTCTGTCATCACCTCTTCGGTCAATGGCCCTCGAGGAATCACAATCCTCTTCTGAAACAGCAGCAATCCGTCATCGTTCCAAGACACACCGTCCTGGTTCTTCACATAATCGAGGCACTCTCTTTGCACTTGCGCCTCTTTGATCTTTTCCATCAGCTCATTAATCACTTCCGCTGTTTCCATCTCAAGCAGTGCACCCCCAAACAAGGAGTTCACTCTCAAGTCTCTGAACTTCTCGATCACCTCGTAGTCGTTCATCATTAAGCTGGATAAGCTCACGGATTTCCGACTCAAAGCATCGGCTACCACATTGGCCTTGCCAGGATGATATCTCAACTCAAAGTCGTAGTCCTTCAAGAACTCCGTCCATCTACGCTGTCTCATGTTCAACTCCTTCTGGTCAAACAGATATTTCAGGCTCTTGTGATCACTGAATACAGCAAACTTCATGCCAAACAGGTAATGCCTCCAAATCTTGAAAGCAAAAACAATGGCTGCCAACTCCAAGTCGTGAGTCGGGTAGTTCTCCTCATGAGGTTTCAACTGTCTTGAAGCGTAAGCAACCGCTTTCCCTTTCTGCATCAGCACACAGCCAAGTCCTTTACCAGAGGCATCGTAGTACAACTCGAATTGCTCCGCAGGATCAGGAAGAACTAACACTGGAGCAGTAGTCAGTCTCTCCTTTAACTCCTGGAAACACTCCTCACACTCATGTGTCCACACGAATGGAGTCTCCTTTCGGGTAAGGCGAGTCATCGGTAGCACCATCTTGGAGAATCCTTCTATGAACCTCCGATAGTACCCGGCCAAACCCAAGAAGCTTCTCACTTCTGTAACCGTCTTGGGCCTCTCCCAATCCATCACGGCCTCAATCTTGTTAGGATCAACTGCAACTCCATTAGCAGAAATTACATGACCCAGAAATTTCACCGCCTTGAGCCAAAACTCGCATTTCGATGGCTTAGCATATAGCTTTTTCTCTTTCAGCACTTGCAAAACAATCTTCAAGTGCTCAGTGTGCTCCTCCTCCTTCTTGGAGTAAATCAAGATGTCGTCAATGAAGACGATCACAAATTGATCCAGGTACGGCTGGAAGATCCTGTTCATGTAGTCCATGAACACTGCGGGTGCATTGGTGAGTCCAAACGGGATCACCAAGTACTCGTAGTGCCCGTACCTCGAGCGAAATGCTGTCTTTGGGACATCTTCCGGCTTTACCCGTATCTGATGATAACCGGACCGGAGATCAATCTTGGAATACACGCAAGCACCCCTGAGCTGATCCAGCAAATCATCAATGCGTGGAAGAGGGTACTTGTTCTTGATTGTCACCTTGTTCAATTTTCGGTAGTCGGTGCACAACCGCATGGTCCCATCCTTCTTTTTCACGAAAATGACCGGTGCTCCCCAGGGAGACACACTCGGCCGAATAAAGTCTTTTGCTGAAAGCTCCTCGATATGCTTCTTCAGCTCCGCCAGCTCTGGTGGCGACATCCGGTATGGAGCCAATGAGATAGGCCCCACACCAGGCAGTAAGTCGATGGAGAACTCTATCTCCCTCTGTGGTGGAAACTCAGGAATCTCCTCCGGAAACACCTCGAGGAACTCCTTCACCACAGGAATGCCAGTGAGATCCTCCTGTGTCCCACTCACCAAACCTCCCAACATGACATAGCCAAATGCCCCTGCTCTCAAGGCCCTCCTCGCCTGCAGGACTGAAATGAACGGTGAGGAACTGGCTGTGGACCCACCCGGAGACATCACCACTTTCTTGGCACAGCAATCAATCATTGCACAGTTTCTGGACAACCAATCCATGCCCAAAATAATCTGAAGGTTGGCCATCGGTAATCCTATCAGATCTACCGAGAAGTCACGGCCATCCCACTGAAACGCTACATCGCGATGAACAGTGGAGGTCAAACATTTTTCTCCGGTGGCGGTGGTAACCCGCATCGGTGGAGAAAGCACATCACTGGGCAACTCAAGCCCCACAGCAATAGGGGTAGCAACAAAAGAGTGCGTTGCCCCGGAATCAAACAATACATCAATAGCTGATCCACCAATGGTAACAGTACCTCTGACCAGGTTCGGAGCTCTGTCTGACTGCTGACGATCAAGTGTGTAGACTCGTCCGGTGGTAGGCGGCACGGCTGGTGCCCCAGTAGGAACCATCTGCAACGGCACAGCCTGCACTGCAGCAACTCTCGCCGTCGGGCAATCTCTAGAGTAGTGGCCCTCCTTGCCACACTGGAAGCAAATCAGCTGACCGGTAGAGCACGGCCCAAAATGTGACTTCCCGCATCTCGAACATCTGGGAGCAGGAGGTCTAGCGGCGTTCCCCGGAGCGGCAGTCTTTCTGAACTGGTTTGGCGCTTGCTTAGCCGCCAACGGTGGTTTGCCCTTGCCCTTGTTGGCAAAGTTCTTGTTCTTCCAGGGAGTAGAACCACCAGCGCTCTGTGGCACCTCAACCTTGGCCCTCTTGGCCTGACTCGCCCGGCAGTAATCCTCGATGTCGCGGCACTGCTGCACCAACGCTCCGAAGTCTCTCGAAGCAGAACCGGCGAGATGTCCAGCAATATCCTCATTAAGTCCCCTCCGGAACTTGGCCGCCAAGAATGTAGGAGTAGGCCTCGCCAAGCGGAAATGAGAGAACTTGACCAGCTCATTAAACTTGGCCAGGTACTCGTCGACAGACAACGAGCCCTGCACCAACCGGTCAAACTCCCCCTGCTTCCTCTCCTGTGAGTCATAAGGGAAGTACTGACCCAGGAAGCTCTCCTCGAAGAATGGCCACGTCATCACATGGCCCTGCATCTCGTAGACCTGAGATAGGTTGGTCCACCACTCATGGGCCTCGCCCTCCAGCATGTACGTGGCGAACAGCAGCTTCTGCGGCTCGGTGCATTGCATGATCCGGAAAATCTTGTCCAGCGCCTGTAGCCATCTGGCAGCAGCAATGGGATCATACGATCCGTCGAAGGTAGGTGGCTTATGCTTGCGGAAAGCATTCAGCCGGCGATCGATCTCGTCACGATCCTCAGCAAGTACAGGGATAGTCTGCATAGCCCCCGTCAAATGACTACCCTCACCCATCTGGCTCTGGGTGTCCTCCTGTTGACTAGGCGGAGGTGGAGGCGGTGGCGGCGGTGGAGGTGGTGGAGGACCCTGGCCCGCAGCAGGACCAGCCCTCAACTCCTCCAACATGACCCCCATCATCGTCATGTTGGCCATCCGGTTCTCCTCCAGAACCTCTGCCGTGGTTTGCCGGTTCGCGTCTCGAATTGCGTCCAGCATCGCCCGGTTTGCCAGCCTCGTGGCTTCCTGGTCGGCTAGTCGGGCCGCCTGCATCTCAGCCAATGCAGCCAGGACAGGATCCGATTGATCCTCGCTCGTACTCGTGTTCCTCCTTGGTGGCACCATGACTCTGCACAAGTTACGCAAAGAATGAGTTGATCAGGCCCACGCCATGTGGTCACATATGCATTATCATAACGCACACCCGTCAGAGAGAACACTAAGTAGACACGCAACGACACAACCTAAGTTATTGCAATACATACAGGCTTTTCCCTAGAAAGTGCTCTGATACCATAAAATGTAACAGCCCGTGTTAACCCGGATTGTTAACACACTATCGTATTAAGCCACGCTTAATTAAAATGCGGAATAACTTTTTTTCTTTAATTCAATTATGACGTCATTAACTTAACCAACTTGATTACTTAATCATTTTCATAAAAATACTGCCTGTATGTAAATTGCAAGACATCTAAATGGAATACCTCATATATAAATAATAGTGAGTATCTAAGGCCACAGGTCTACACAAGTAGCCTGGGTCAAAATCCTGATACTTTAATTACAACATTAATTTAATAAGACGATAACAATCATGTGGCATGGACAAACCCCATGCTCACCAAATAAGGCAACAATGCCCACAAATAGTCTCAACATAAACTTAACATAAATAAAGCAGAAAACATAACAGCAGTCAAATAAACATCAATCCACAACCAGCACGTCAGCATAATTATCAGCTCAGCTCTGGCCTCCTGCCACCTGAGCCCTCAACATTACCTGATCCTGAAATAAGCGTCCCAAACGTGGGGTGAGATCTCTAACAAGAAATCTCAGTAAGACAAGGGGTCCTCAAGGATTCTCCACCCCAAGCTCACTTACATGTGTAATATAAGTTCAAAAACAGTATTACAGTATAAGTTCTAAAATCATGCGATGCAGCAATTAATCATGTCATGTGTGCTTTCAAATCTACTGGCCAGAGAAATGTAGGAATACGTCTATGCCTACATGAGTACATGGATACTACCTGCACCTCACCCACATGCTTCTCCATCTTGTATGTACTACATACTCAGGATTGCCGTCTAGGTGGACACCACATGCATATCATAATAGCTCATTACATATAAACAGCTCAACAGCATTTCCAAAATAATCAAAGCATGTAACACAGCATGCATAAACCCATCCCCATGGGACATGGTGGAACATCAAAATGGCTAAACCGAGGACACGAAAGCTTACCTTGCAAGCTAGCTATCCAAGCCAAGAGTCCGCACAAACTCAAAGTCCAAACACAGCAGAATCACAATCTATTTTAGACCAGTAATTATATCAATATTAATATTCTAATATTTACAATGTTAAACTAGACATCTTGAGGTTTCCAACGATATACTTTATGCCTCAATCGGAGTTGTATAACTCCGGTTATGATTTTCGCAAAGTGACTGCTGCCAACTGAATTTCCAGCAACCAAGACGCGACTTTAAAGTAACACTGAGATCAAACCACTTATCCAATGGCTACGAAATTTTACAGGGTTATAGCCTTATGTGTTAGCTACACATAGGTCCAAACGGCACTCGATTTGGAGCTCTGTAGCTCAAGATATCGAATTTTTACCGAAACAGGTTCGTTGCTGTCCCCATATCCGGATATGGATATCCGGATATCATATCCGGATACTGATATCCGGATATCTGCCCGACAATATCCGGATATCTCACGACAGAATGCATTTTCTGCATTTCGTGAATATCCAATCCATAGGTTCAACTTTTTAACCGATTAAAGGCACTTAAACATGCATTTCTAGGTGTGTTTAACCTACCCCACCCTTAAGTTATTAACTTAGCTCAATACATGCATCAAGGTTCCATTTTTAAGCATTTAAACCCATGATCATAGTTGGTATAACTTACCAAAGCTCAAAACAGAGGCAAGTTGTGCTCTTGGAGCTCTCCCAAGGTTCCTCAAACTCAGCCTAAGTAGGAGCACGAAAATGGCACTTCAAGGTGGGTTCTTGCACCACAAGAAGGCACTTTGAAGCTCACAATGACCACTACAAAGTAGCCATTACCAAAGCTTCAAACTCATGCTCACTAACTACCTCTCAACTCAGAATGATGGCCACAATGCAACCCCAAGGTTTACTCTCACCTTCACAATTGTCAAAACAAGCATGAAAGGTGATCACTTGGCAAGGAAAGAAGAAGAAAGAAGAAGAGAAGAAGAAGAGGAAGAAGAAGAAGAAGAAGAAGAGGAAGGGAAGTGGCAGCTGCAGCAAAAACACTCTACGTAGGAAATGAGGCACCTAGGGTTTTGTGCCTTAGTGTGCCTATTTATAGGCACATGGCCACTAATCGCGCAGTATTAGCCTTAATCGCAAAGTAAAAGATATTGATCCCAAACTTTAGAATCTAGACCTACGCATTTTTCTAAGATTTTTCATATTTTTATTTTATTTTTCGGAGCACCTTTCCGGTACGCGCTTTTCCATAGCCAGTATCAGTTCTGGCATCAGATTACGTCGTTTTGACTTGAAACTTGTTTTACAAGTCCTACATAATATTCTAGTAATTATCATGCATTCGTTATAATTTTCCGGGATACTTTTCCGGTACGCATTTATACCGAGTAGCAGAACCGGTATCTGCGCTTTTCTTCCGAAAAGCGACTTTCAGCATTTTTACTCACTCAATATAATTATCTAAGCCCATTAATAATTATTAGGGTAAATTATGGAATTATTTCCTAATTATCATAATTAACTTACTAATTACCTTAATTAACGGTGCGGGTTCTTACATTTTAAGTCTCTGTTTTTAAGGTTTTGTAATCTGTTTGGACCTTGGAAAGATTTTGAGTACGTTTGCGAAAATTAATTTCTTAAGCGTTTTAAATGCTGATTTCCAAACTGTTTTAGCGAGCACTTTACGAGTTCTGTATCTGGGGCTACAGACCTCCGTTTTACACATAATTTATATTCACGCGAAGCCCCAGATGTCTAGTTTCAGATTATGTAAATTTTACAAAGAAATTCTGAAGGCTCGATTTATTATGATTTTTGCAAGTCAGGTCATTTTGGAACATTGCACTGAATTTCCTTATACTTTGCGAGTTCAGTTTCGGGAGCTAGACACCTCTGAACGAAATAAACTTTATATGTATGTGAAGCCCCAGGTGTCTAATATTTTTGTGTCAAAGCAGTTTTATCTAAATTTTTGTACTCGATGTTATACAAATTATTCAAGACAACAAGTTTTCAGGAAAATAAAAAAATTTCAGCATGCTATGTATTTTTAAAGTTACACTCTGATTTTCGTGAGCAACCAGTTTTCAACTTAGGAGTTTAATTATTAACTTAAAAATGCGTTTTCAGTATTTAAAGTAATGACGTTGGAACTCTAATCCGCTTAGCAGACAACTCTCTTGGATGCATACAAGGGAGGGTGTCACAAATCCCTTGGTGATCCCCTTCTCAATACATACATTAATCATTAAGATTTAAAAGATTGCATCAGAGAGCCCAATTTCTATTCCTGAATAATAGAACACTGATGATGAAATTGCCAGTTATAGAAGTAATGTAAACATTCATGTTCTACATTACTTCCTTAATGGAAAGAATTAACAAAGACACTCTCATCCCATCACATAAAAGATAATCATAACATTCCATCAACCATACATAAATTCATCCTTGAGTTCCATTGAAATCCCACTACAAGACTAAGACCTAAGGAACTTAGAAATTTTAGAGAATGAAAAGTATCAGATCAGGATATCTCAAGTGTGAAGGCCCCTTTCCCTTTTATAGTTTACAAATTCCAAAACTGAAATAACATCCACTAATTGACATGGGCGCTAAAACGTTCCTTGTTGGACGTTTTAGCGTTCAACTTTGACGGATGCCCAACTGCTTTCAACTGTCCTCAACGCTAAAACATTTGACTTGAACGTTTTAGCGTTCAAGACCCTAATCTTTTTGAATAGTAGAGCGCTAAAATGTTTTCTTTGGCCATTTTAGCGCTCAGCACCAACACTTTTTGACTTCATTTTGCAGCAACGCGCTAAAACGTTCGCTTTGGCCCTTTTAGAGCTCAACACTTGAATTCTCCAAATTCTTCATAATCTTTTTCCTTATCTCTTTTCCTTCTTGAGATTCATTTTCCTACAAGAACAATGTAAATTTTCAATATAAAGTTCATAACTTGTATTTAGGACTTTCCAGGAATTTAGCCCTCTTTTCCATCCATTTAATCACAAAAATCAAGCTAATTCATGCTTTAAAACATAAACCAAGGGTTTATCAGAAGGCTAGTCTCTTTTACTTTGGTGCTTCAAAGGACCATTTTGATAGAGAAAGGACCAAGCTTCTAGTGCATTTTCGTGGTTGAGAAGTGGCTGAATCATAATGCTGAGTAGAAAGCTCCAAGTCAGTCCCTTTTCTGAGTTTTTGAGGCTTGAGGTAACTCATGATCATTCCTTTTAATATTCATGATCTTGGCTTGATTAAGCCACTAAAAGAGGAAACTTTGATTATATGAGTTAAAAGGTGATAATCTATGCTTAAAAGATGTTAAGGAACTTCTGTTTGTGGAGTCATTGGACTCCAATTCGTGAGAGGAATCTTAAAATGGTGTAAATGCAGAGACTGCACGAGTTTCTGCATTCTGTCTGATAGGTATTCGGATACTTTTCGTGGAGTATTCGAATACTCATCAGCAAGTAGTCGAATACTTATTAAGGAGTATTGGGATACTTTTCTGGGTAGAAAAGTATTCGGATACCTTAGTAAAAGTATTCGGATACTTAGTAGTATTCGGATACTCTAGGAAAAGTATTCGGATACCTTGTGGTATTCAGATAATGGGGGAAAAGTGTTCTGATACCTTGTGATATTCGGATACTTAAGTGAAAGTATTCAGATACTTTCTGGAGACATGGAGTATTCGAATACTTATCGAGGAGTATTCGAATACCTCCTGCAAATTAAGTCTAAAATCACTTAAAACAAGTTGGAAAGTCCTAAACATGTAGTAAAACCTTGGCCTATTAATATTAATGATTATTTCTGGTGTGAACAGACTGTGATTGTGCTGTTTGGTGATAGTGGCCTGGTGTGGACTCTTGTTTGGATTGTTAGCTTGAGAGGTAAGCTTCTGGTCCTCGGATTGATCTGTTGCTTGTACCATGACGCCATGAGAGGGTGATTTATATGCATAGTATGCTTTTTATGAAAAAGATATATGCATTGATATATGCCAAAGATATGTAAATATGTCCGTTGATAAGTAATCAACTTGGTTAATAATGATGATGTCATAATTGGAAATAAAAAATTAGTTTCCGCATTTATTTAGTTGTGCCATTACCATATGTATGTTTAATATGCCGGGTGCACACGGGGTGTTACATTTTATATCTGACTTGTCAAGCAAGAAGTGGGCTCAAGGGATTAGAGGGTCCTCTATGAACCTTGAGCTTATTGATATGTGTTATCTCACCCTATTTGGGGACATCATTTCAGGTACCCAGAGTAGTGGTGATGCTTCTAGGGGAAAGACCCCTGCCTTGGAGTAATGGATGGCGATGCTGATTAGTTTATATTCTGATCAGACTTTGTGATGGCATGTATAATTATTAACATGCCTAATTATCTTATGTTGAGATTATATTATGTATTTATTTAGGCTCATGGCTATAGTATTGGAGCCATGGATTATTTACTGATGCTTAGAAGTTTTGAAATTAATATAGACTTAATGTAGCAACCCCAAGTTGTGGGCTTGTTAATCAACGGCCCAGTAGATTGAAGAAACAACCCGCTTACTTAGTGAATTATTTTCAGAAATGTGTGTTTTTCGTTATTTGGGCATGGAGCCTTATTGTTATACTGACCCTGAGAAGGGATCACAGTCCGTGTGGGACTTGCGAGCTGTCTGTTTAATTATTATATCTATCAGGTTATTGTATGTGTGGGACCCATGTTCGCGGTTATCCGAAACACAGTCGTTATGCTGTCCGTGAGACTCCGTCAGGAGTGACACTTGAGTTCATATCCGGATGGTCAGCGACCACTAGTGTTGGCCAATGGTTTTAATTAGTAGACTTAGATGTTAATGTTACGCTAATGCAATATATCAGATGAAGGATGTGAAAATATTTTGGAAAAAGTTTACTTGTAATATTGTAAGACGCTTTATTTTATTTTTAAAATAAAGTCTTCCGCTGTGTATGCTAAATATCATGTATATTAACAACCGGAGTACTACGAGGTGTTACATTTATGGTATCAGAGAAGTTTCACCGGGACGTTCACTGTTGTATTGCTTAAGTGTTAGAACTATTTATTGAGTGTCTCTTGAGTGTCATGAAATTGCATATGCCATCACTTGATTGAGTGTAGCTAACTCATACCTTGTGCAGTTTTGTGTAGTGATCATTGGCACCTCGGGGGAGACCCAGGCGAACGGTTCAAAACCCCCCTGATCCTATTGTTGCAGCTATAGCAGCATTAAAGTAGACCCTAAATGAAACCAGGGAGGCTGATTTGAAAAGAATTGACGAGGCTCGCGAGTTGGATAGGGAGCATATGAGAAGGGCTAATGAGGAATTGATGGCCCAAAACAGATTGGTAAACACAGAGATGATGAGACGACTGCTGACTGAGGTGCGAGGCGGACCTTCACCACCTCCTCCACCGCCAGTTAAAATAAAGTCTTCTGCCGTGTATGCTAAATATCATGTATGTTAACAACCGGAGTACTACGGGGTGTTACAATTCCATTAAACAATATTTTAATTGATTTTACTTAACTTTAAAATTTTAATAGATTTTTTGAGACATTACCAAAATTAATATAAAATCTTCCAATCTTTATAAACCTCCCATTTTCTTGTAATTTGTTTTTTTTTTTTTAACTTATATCAGCAAAATGTTTTGATTTATTTGCCGATAAAGTTTTTAATTTTCTAAAGCCCTAACATAGATTGGGTCTTTGCAAAATCCTTCCATTCTAGTCATATATTTAGTTTTGGTTTATTTCATTCTGAATTTATTTATCATTTAACAAGATATTCTTCCTATCAATCTTTTTTACTATCACTACACTACCACTTTAATCATCGTTAGATTCAAAAGTTATTTTTTGTCTTTCTTCATTCATATTTTCCTGTAATCCAATGATAATTAGAGTGGTAGTAGTGGAAAATGTGTAAATCTTATAAACGTGAAAAATGAATTTCATAAATTTAATAGGAAAGAAATAATTTTATAAACAGATGTAATAAAAAATGAATTTAATTATGTACCAAAAATAAAAAGAATTTAATTTTTCGATTAATGAAAATAAACTATTTTAGAAGGAGAATCTGATTTATTGTTATTAATTCAAAACGGAAGATATTAGATTAGATATTGACAAATGTTTTGCAACTTGGGATATGATAATAACAAAATTAAACAGATATCTGGTGAAAATAGTCCTTGCATTGGAGCTCCTAATAGATCATTGGTAAGAAATCTGAATTATCCATCACTTGCGGTGGATGTTCGGATGAATGTATCTTTTAATGTTAGGTTTCATAGGACAGTAACAAATGTTGGGTTGGCTAATTCGATTTACAGAGCGACTATCTTACCAAACCCCAAAGTCAACATTACGGTGGCACCAGAGATTCTGTCCTTCAAATCATTGAATGAGAAGCAATCTTTTGTTGTCGCCATTGTTGGTTATAAATTACATAGTCGAAGTGTGCTCACCTCGTCATCACAAACTGGATTATGATGATAGACATCAAAGTCAGGAATCCTGATTTGCATCTCGATATCTTGAAAAGTGAACTGATTTCCAGTCGTACTTTCCAATTTTGTCCCTGTTATAGAATCCCCAAGGGATTGACATCCTCTTCTTCATCATCAGATGCATCATCTAATTTCATTCCTTCTTCGGATTGAATGCCCAACTTTGTCCACGCAAGTCGCCGCTCCAAATATCGAATTTCCATGCGCTGCACCTCCACAAGAGTTTGCTTCAAAATTTGAATTTTCATGCATATTCGCACGAGTCGTCGCTCCAAATCATGAATTCTCTTTCTCTGTGCCTGCACACGTAGTCGCTGCAAAACTTGGATTTTCTTGTCTAATGCTTGCTCAAGTTGTTGCTTCAAATCCTGGATCCGCCTTCCGAGCTCTTCATTTTCTATATCTCACGGGTCAATCGACGCAGTTGTCTATATTCTTTAGGAACGAATCCACGTTCCCTACTCTCATGACTCCGCTGTCGTTGACCTCCACGATTCTGTTCAGCCATTGGTTGAAGGCATAATGCTCTGATACCAAATGATGCTGAAAGCGCATAGAAAAGTCGCTAAACAGAAAGCTGGGATTTCACAAAAGAGTAACCCTCCGATTCTCAATTTTTAATTTTCAAATAATAAAATTCAACTTCTAGAATAAGGTTCACAAACACCCTCTTATAGACTAATTAAAAATTGATTCAAAATTCAAAATCTGAAATTCTAAAAATAATAAAATTTCCTAAAATAAATATAACATTAATTAACATCTACAAATAAATAAAAAATTACAAATAAATAATTCAAAATACATCACAAATCTTTAATCTCAAATCACGCCAAATATGTTGCTTTCCTTTTCTTCCCAAACAAATCACAATCACATTTGCTGCTTTACTGGGACTTGGATTCGATTGTAATTTGTTATATTTCAAATCATTGCCTCTTTCAACAATTGGGTCATACTTATTGGGACACAACTCTAGTTGACTACGAGCTTCTTGAATCATTGGTTGAGCCATGTATAATGGGCTAAGTGTAAGTGCATTAGAATCGACACTTCACGTTCAATTGTAAAACATTTATTTTAAGGGCTTTATTTCTCTCATGTAGTAGGAAAGAATTTATCTTATGTTGTAAGACAAACAAAGTTGGACCCACCAATTCTTTTTTTTTTTTTTTAAAAAAAAAAGAGAAAGAAAAAAGAGTGGTATGTCTTTTTATGTGAGTGTAATATGAGAGATAAATCTCATGTAACATGATATTATAATTTCCCTTATTTTAAATGCTCTATTTTTCTTTAGGATTTTGTTGATAATTTAGCACTTGTAAATTTTTTAATGGGCTGTACCCAAGTAGCATATTGTTGTGGCTAAAAGGTTACGAGTTCGATTCCTAGGCGAAGCATCTTGGGGCCATTAATAAAAACCTATTTGCTCTACGCCATGAAGGGGATCAATGTCATCCTATGCCACGAAGGGGATCAATGTGATCCAAAGGGTGGACATACACAGACACACACACAGAGACACACAAACACAAACACATACACAATAATTTTCGAGTTTTGTAAATACATAGTCACAAAGGTGAAAAAGCGAGAAAAGAGAGAATGAGAATTATCTTTTGCTTTTACCTTTTTAATTCCACTCATTCATGCTTTTTATTTTTTGCAAGGTACTTCCAGAAAGGCATCCACTGAAAGAGTAATCATGGTATCAAGGCACAAAGGAGCATGGAACAATTCTGACAAAATCAAAATTGGTTAAAGGAAAGAGAAAAGCAAAGCGAGCTCATCCCTCCTCAACATTCCCAAAGCATTCTCCTTCGTCCAATCCAAAGAAGGGGAGATGTCCCTAATCCAACGGTGCAGGGAACAAATTGAGTTAATCACCAAATTGTCATCAATGCACCTGCCTAATAAATAGAGGAATAAGCGAAGACAAGAGAGAGCTTTTTCTGGATTAATACTCGTGTCCCCTCTCTTCTTCAACAAGTCTCCGCACGAGCAACCAAGCACCATCTCCATTTTTATTTTTCCCTTTTGCTATTTTTGTTCTCTATTTTCGTTTTCATTGAGTCTGTAATTTCTTTTCATTCTTCTCCATCTTTATCAATCTGTATCACGGGTCTATGGGATTTCAGGTTGGGAATGTTTTGTTTGTATTTTTAGCCATGCTTGTAAACATGAGATAATTTTCCTTTTAGGATGGATAATCTGTAAAGCTGTAAGTGCACCGTAAATGAATCTAGTTTACGAAATCTAAGGGGTTTCTGCTGTTTTGTGTTTTAGTCTCATGTATCAATGAAAATTGAACATAATCTAAGAAAGGAAGTTTCATAAGAGATTTCAGACTGCAGTACATTAGGAGGAAGGTGAAGAGTATGGAAACACTTTTACCGGTTGCCTTAGGAATAAGGGACCACCTTGTTCATCAAAGGTTCTGAGCTGAGTAATTGTTGGGAACGAAACCGCTATAGGAATATGAGATTCTGTACACCATTTAAGCCCAAGAGCTTGAGGAAACAACGTTTGCAATGAAAGTGACCTGAACAAGTAAATTGGACGAGGTCATGGCCTTAGATTACACATGGTTTATAGTGTATTAGCGCATCCATTCTTTTTCTTTTAATTGACGTTCCGCATTTCAATCCATATGTGTTGTTTCTTCAACATTGCTCAATTTACTTTGTGTATTTCTTTTGAATGATTTACATTATAAAACCAATTATTTCAATGAACTGTCATTCCTCCTTGAATTAGGAAGGATTGAAATATATAATGATGCGAGGAACAATTTTAAGCTAGACTGAACCTTCTACCAGAGTAGGAAGGCCACTGTGATAGTAGGGAACATGCACTTAGAATAGTTCAATATTGTTTTTATTCATTCATTTTATTCTTTAATACGATTTATAATTAACTTAGCAATACTTTCTCCGTGGAAACAATATTCTGGGACATTACTTGATGCGTACACTTGTGCCATTGATTATCATCTTACCACAAGAGACCAACATGTATTTCTATCATTTACATTAATTATTTTCAACCATTCAATATTGAAAAGATATCTATTTACTAACAAATAGTTTATTACCAAATTAGAGGTTTGAGCGCACAAATTCACAACGAGAAAGGAAGCACATATAATTTTTTTTATATATAAAAAAAGGAATAACATATGATCTAAAAAAATAACATATAATCTAACAAGAAGGTAACGTATCAACAATATTTAATAATTTTAGTTGCACCAACTCAAATCAATATATTAACATAAGCTTTTATAACATGCCATTAAATAATATTTTAATTGATTTTTCTGAACTTTACAAATTTAAAAGATTTTTCTTCAGACAGTACCATAATTAATATAAAATCTTCCAATCTTTATAAAGCTCCCATTTTCTTGTAATTTGTTTATTTACTTATATCAGCAAAAAGTTTTGATTTATTTGCCGATAAAGTTTTTAATTTTCTAAAGTCGAAACATAGATTGGGTCTTTGCAAAATCCTTCCATTCTAGCCATATATTTGGGGGGCTGTATTAGATAAGGATTTTGAAAAAAAAAAAATTAGAGATAAAAATATCTTATAGATTTTAAAAGACTATTTAGAGTTGGACAGACTTTAAAGATTTTTTATTTTTTTTTACGTTTATAAATAAAAGAAGATATTTTTTACAATCAAGATTTCATAATATTGGATTTTAATAGAATTTATAGGATTTGAAAGGATAATATGGATTTATAAGATTTTAAAAAATCATATGAATTTTTAACAAATATTTAAAATTACAAAAGTCAATAAAAAAATAAGAAAGAAATGCAATGATATTAATAAAAAAGTAAAACGTAATATAATTTTCTCAATCAATAAACATAATATAATTTTTAACAAACATTCAAAATTACATAGTAATAACTCTCCACATATCTAAAACTATACTAATCCTCCATGCATTAGCATTTTCTCGTTCATGCTCTTGGGTTTGAACAAAGAGTTAAAAATTATCTTATTCATTTGGTATCAGAGTTATGCATATATGATTATAAGACAAATTTTTTATTTATTTATTAAAATAATTCTAAATTTACATATAGAACCTAAAGTTCATGATAAAATTTTGTTTGGAATTTTTTGCAATTGATCTTGGAAATCTTGGGTTTTTGTTCTACGTGATGAGAGTTTTCTAACCATATATCATATATATGTTTTCATTGAGTATTCTAAGAAAATTTCGAATATGAATTTCTGGGCTTTATTACATGAAAGTTTAGAAAATTTCTCAAATTATTTTCAATCGATACATTAAAACCTTAAATTGTTTTGGGGCTTTTGAAAAAAAAAGTTTTTAGTTATCTATTAATACAAAAATTATTTGAAATCGTTTTCTAAAGGAATTTCGTTCATGAATGTATTGTTATGAAACATAGAGTTTATAATATGAAAGTCTCAATCCTTCTTTAAATTGATCTTGTTTCATTGATATAAAACGAAATCTGGTTTGAGGGTTTTATGTTATTTTTAATACAAAAATGATACCTTTTTGTACCAAGAAAAATCGCGACCCATAACTTAAAAAAATCATTTTTTAAACTTCCAAAAGCTCTCTAAAATTTGCTGTTTTTGAGATGGATTATATTAGAATCTTGTTACTTTGTTTTTTCGGGGTTGTTTTGTGATGAAAATCGTTCAAAAATTTATTGTTTTTGAGATTTGACGAAGCTCCCATGGCGGAACCCGATTTTGAGTGGGCCAACTCACCAAAGAAAGAAGAAAACACTGCAATAGAAAAATCTCAAGAAATCCTAGGGGTTAGGGTGAGATTGTGTGAGAGGCCTCATATTTATATTTTTCACTAAAAAGTCTCACGAAATTAATACCAATAGAAAATCCATTAAAATCATCATATTTTTGAATACCACAAGATTGTTTTTCCTTTGTTTAAAATCGTGATTAAATACCAATGGATTTGGATGGATTTTAAAATAATCTTTTAAAATCCTATTCGAATACCACGTGACTTTTTTCAGTCCTTTAAAATCCTAACCGAAATACCAATGGATTTTTTTGTCCAAAAATAATCCATTAAAATCCTTTTAGATTCCAATCCAATACACCCCCTTCGTTTTGGTTTCTTTCATTCTGAAATTATTTCTCATTTAACTTAGATAGGCTTCTATGCTATATATCTCATGATATGATGTATGATATTCATATTACTAATTTTTTTTACTACCACTCTAATCATTATTGGATTCAAAAGGTTATTTTTCTTTTCTTTCATTTCATTCAACATTTCCACTAATCCAATGGATAATTGTATAAACAGACATAATAAAAAATGAATTTAATCATGTACCAAAAAAAAAAATTAATTTTTCGATTATTGAAAATAAACTATTTTAGAAGGAGAATCTGATTTATTTTTATTAATTCAAAACGGAAGATATTAGATAAGATATTGACAAAGTAAATAGGAATTTTTATTTTTATTTTTGGTACATGATTAAATTCCGTTTTCCGATGATTAAAAGCAATGAATTCATATTTCCAAAATACAAAAAAATCAAAGAATAATGAAATCATTTGTGATTTAGAGTAACATTAATTAAAATAAATCAATCTTAAAAAGAAAAAACCATTAAATAAATTAAATTCAAAAGGAAAGAAATAAATCTATAAAAAGACATAACAAAAAATGAAGAACACATAATCTAACAAGAAGGGAACTTATCAACACTATTTAATAATTTTAGTTGCACCAACTCAAACGAATCACGATTAACATAAGCTTTTAGAACATTCCATTAAACAATATTTTAATATTTTAAATGATTTTACTGAACTCTAAAAATTTAAAAGATCTTCTCAGACAGTACCGTAATAAATATAAAATCTTCCAATCTTTATAAACCTCCCATTTTCTTGTAATTTGTTTTTTTGCTTATATCAGCAAAAAGTTTTGATTTATTTGCCGATAAAGTTTTTAATCTTCTAAAGTCGCAACATAGATTGCGTCTTTGCATAATCCTCCCGTTCTAGTCATATATTTAGTTTTGGTTTCCTTCATTCTGAATTTATTTCTCATTTAACTAGATAGGCTCCTATGGGCAAAAAAAAAATTAATTTATTATTTTTTAATAAAAAATTACTAAAAAAACAGTCGTTTTGAAATTAATTACGAAAATATAACAGTCAAACACGCCCACATGGGGCGTGTTCCAATGGAGAGAAACACGCCCATGTGGGGCGTGACCTAAGCGTGAGACACGCCCACAAGGGGCGTGACCAGTTTGGAGAGAGACACACCCACATTTGGGCATGACCGAGAGAGAGACACGCCCCAATTTGAGCGTGACCGAGGAGAGAGACACGCCCCCATTAGGGTGTGTTTCACCAGGTGCTGCCACGTGGCACAAAAGTCAACAAGTCAACAGTTTGATTGTAAAACTTTGGAAGTCCATAACTTTTAACTCGGGTGTCTGAATTAGGTAATATTTTTTTTTGATTCCACGTAACTTTTCGAGATCTACACAATGACATCTCATTTGACATATTCTGTCTCTCACAAAAAAAATTGTTTACAATAATGATACCATAAGAACGTTTAAACGCAAATTAATAAACAGAAAACCACTGTTATTATTAGAAATATTCATAGTAAAGATCCTTATGATTCTGGTAAAAATACATCAAAATGACATAGTTTTATTAAAAGTGACATAACTTTATAATCACGAACAAAAACTTAAAAATTAAAATAAAATGAAAAGAACTCACTTAACTTTTTAATGAGGATTTTTATTATAAATGTTTCTAATCATAACAATGATTTTCTGCTTATTAATTTGAGTTTAAACGTTATTATGGTATCATTATTGTAAATTCAATTTTTTTGTGAGAGACAAAATATGTCAAATGAGGTGTCATTACGTAGATCTCAAAAAGTTATGTGGAATAAAAAAAATATTACCTAATTCGGACACCTGAGTCAACAGTTATGGACTTCCAAAGTTTCACGATCAAACTGTTGACTTTTATGCCACGTGGCAGCACCTGGTGAAATACGCCCCCAGTGGGGTGTGTCTCTCTCCCCGGTCACGCCCAAATTGGGGCGTGTCTCTCTCCAACCAGTTACGCCTCCATAGAGCGTGTTTGACTGCTATATTTTCGTAATTAATTTCAAAATGATTATTTTTTCGTAATTTTTTATTAAAAAATAATAAATTAATTTTTTTGCCGGCTTCTATGCTATATATCTCATGATGTATGATATTCTTACTATTAGTTTCTTTTTACTACCACTCAACTATCATTCTAGTTATCATTGGATTCAAAAAGTTATTTTTCTTTTCTCTCTTCATTCGTCTTTTCCTCTAATTCAATGATGATTAGAGTGGTAGTGAAAAAAACTGATAGTAATTAGAATATCCTATCTCATATCTCATATCTCATATATAAAGATAGACTCCTTAAAATTTGCAAGTAAAATATTAATCACAACCTTGTACCTTAAAAAAATTATCATCCATTTTAAATTTTATAAAAACATAAAATTCAATGTAAGTGTCAATAAATACGATCTTAATTTCTTCCACGGTTACTTTTGCAATATTCGTTTCTTAATCAAATCAAGGGCTCAAATCGAAAGGATGTTGGAAGACTTTGTAATTGATATAAAATCAATTTCTTTCTTATCAACCCATTTATAAGAAATTATTTATGATTTATAAGAGTAACGTTAGAGAAAACGTGTCAATTTTTTTTTTTTTGAATAAATTCAAAACGTGTCAATCTTAGAAACGTGAAAAACGAATTTCTTAAATTTAAAAGGAAAGAAATAATTTTATAAATAGACATAATAAAAAATGAAATTAATCATGTACCAAGAATAAAAATAATTTAATTTTTCAATTAATGAATATAGACTATTTTAATTTATTTTTATTAATTCCGATATTAGATTAGATATTGACAAAGTAAATACCGTTTTGGTATGATTGAAAACAATGAATTCATATTTCCAAAAAAAACAATGAATTCAAAGAATAATGAAATCATTTGTGATTTAGAGTAACATTAATGAAAAAAAAATCAATCATAAAAAGAAAGAAAACATTAAATAAATTAAATTAAAAGGGAAAGAAATAAATCTATAAAAAGACATAATAAAAAATGAATCTACGACTAAGAAATTAAAAAAGGAACAAAATCTTCACTATTGGATTGTAAATTGGAAATTAAATAGGAATGCAATGATTATTTATTTTACTAAGCCATATATGTATACTTAATCAATAAGGACA
>JAVKPL010012156.1:0-56755 GCA_032173675.1 Gastrolobium villosum | reverse complement strand
AAAATATTTTGATAAAGCAAAAGTTTCAAAATGATTTGATATCAAAAAGCGACTAGAGAAATTTTTTAGATTTATTTTAATTTAAATATTTATTCATCAAGTCCAAATTGTAACTGTTTTCATTACTTGTTAATTGTGTGGTATTCTCAATCATTATTATATATTGTTTTACATAAAGCTAAAGAGTTAATTTCTGATTTCATTTCTCTGGATTGACAATTCGATTTTTTTTAATTGGTGAGACTGAAAAATGTTTTTTTAGATGAGATATATATTAAATTTGCGTATTATAGATCATGTACGGAAACCTTAATGACTATTGTTTTAGTGTTGATCAATTACCTTCACTTGATGGATTAATTGTAAATTTAGATAACTCTAAATTGAATAGGTTGATATTGAGTATAACACACTACAACTGGTCCACATATTAATTTCTAGGGACGGTTTGTCTACTCTTAAAAGAAACAAAAAGTAAATAAAATATGATCACTCTAAGCTGCACAAGTAGGAGCTTTGCCCGTAATTACGGGCTTGACATTGGCACATTTAGCGGTTGCTGGGGCTCCATTGAACATGAGATCAATATTGCTTAACTCAACACCCTCACAAGGGTTACCACTGCTGCAAATAAGAATCAGCCCTTCTGGAGTTCCTGAAGTGCCCTTAATGTTCTTGAAGGAAACCTTGCTTATCTTTACTTTTGATGGAGTCTAAGACATTGAAAGCGTATAAGAAATAGACAAAAATGGATCATTTAAATTACCTCATTCAAATTAAGACAAGAAGATTACTAGTTAAGATAATAACATTAAAGGATAAAATAAAATTTTTGGATGAAATACCTGCTTGTTGCACGTGTTCCATGGACAGTACTCTTGGTCTATGATGACAGGGTTCTTAACATTAACAACAGTAATATCTTCAAAATGCATATCACTGGCATGAGATGTTCCAGGGGCGCTAGGCCAAGTCTTGATCCTAACACCATTGTCAGTGTCAGTGAAAGTGCAATTCTTAACACGTAAACCTTCAACGGGTTCTTCATTTGGGTACTTCCCAAGGCTTCCAACACTAATACCATGACCAGGTCCACAATTCACATTTTGGACAGTTATTTGTTTACTTCCATCACCCAATGAGATACAGTCGTCTCCAGTACCAATGTTTGAGTTAAGAACTTTCACATCAATTGATCTTCCAATGTGGATTCCATCAGTGTTAAAGCTCTCTGCAGGGGCAATAACTTTGAAGCCATCAAATGTAAAATTGTTGCATCCCAAAACATTCACATGAAAGTATTTGCTGTCCTTAGTTGTAATGTCTCGGACAACTGAATGTTTGAGAAAATTAAAACCAAAATTCTGTTGCCATTTGACAGAAAAATCAATTAGAATGCCTGATATATAATTGATACTATTAAAGGTAAAAGTTTATGTGTCATTAAAATGTCGATATTAATATTTACCATTGGAAGCTTCTTGCAATTAGTGTCTTTCACACAAGCATTTTGCTTCCAAGCAGTTGCACCTTGACCATCGAAAATTCCCTTGCCCGATAAGGTGAAAAAGTCAACATATCCAATCTTGATCCATTGATCGACCCCCTTGAGGTCATCAGGGTTTGGCGGTGCTTGAATTGTGCCATCAACTCGAACTTCAATAGGAGCCTTGCAAGGACCTTTGACATCAACGGCGTTCATCTTGTATGTACCAGCAGGAATCACAATTTTGGCTGGAGTTGTTGATGCACATGCTTCTTTCCAAACACTTAAGAATGCCTTAACAATTAACAACATGCAAAACACAAATCAATTATAAATCATGAAAGAAAAGGACTTGGCCCTTGACACTACAAAAAGATGATGATAATAATAATAATAATAATAATAATAATAATAATTCTCAGCTCATCATGATAATACCGGAGTTATATCTGCATTTGGTGCTCCGCCAAATTTTGATATGTCAAAGATCCCAGGTTGGGCTCTACCAAAGTCAGCTAGAAATAAGAATAAAACAATTGCTGTGATGGCGAACTTCATATCTGTTTTGATTATTATCGCTAGAACGTTGTCTTCTTGCAATTCTCTTGAAGAATGAATGAGGTTTCAATGTATAGTGCAACTCAATTTATATTGGAGCGGAAAGCCTCAAGACCATAAATAGTATCCAAATATAACTTTTTTCCATTTTTAATTGTTTGGCTGAGTTTTGGTATATTATTAGTAATTCATTTTTCATCACTAATCAATGTCTATAGTTATTCAGTGTATTATGTACCAATTAGATATCCTATTCCTAGGCATCATATTGATCACCAGTTTTCCATACCAACTATCAATATAAAAATAATGCATACGAGATTGCATTAATATATGTATCATTTATATAATTAAATTAAAGCAAGAAGGTGCACGCAGAATTCAACTGGTATCAAGGTTCTTACAAATGAATTTTAAGATAAGGGTTTCGATTAGACAAAATTCAATATGAAAACATGTTATAAAAAGAATTAGATTACTAGCATAGTTCTAAGAAACCAACGCCGTACAGGAGGACCAGAGGGAACGGCAAATACTTTTAAGTTGTAACAACTACGATTTTGGTATTACACAAATAATCTTGCGCTCGCGATCCACTTGCAAAACTTATCAATTTATTTTATAGAAGTGAATTTATATAACAACTAAGAATTCTAATAGGAAAAGCATGTTCACACCACCACAATGCTTAGGTATAATTTATATTTATATATACATGAGATATATGAGTTAGGACTTAAAAAAAATAAAAAAGACTTGAGTCGCCAGTTTAATGACTCTGATTTCGCATTTATATTTTGTTGTAAAAATGCACAACAATCATTTAAATTCTCTCATTCGTAATTGATCTTCTACATTGTTGATCGAGATGAACCTATATACAAGTGGCCATCCCCTGTTGCCTTGACCATTAGCATCCCATACTGAAAAGTTACGAGAAGTATCCTCGGTTATGGCAGGAACAACGACTCCTCCGCCTCGCATTCGAATTCTTGGAAATATATTTTAACGAATCAAATTGGATAAAAATTAGAATTGATGACTATTTGGTGATTCACAATACAAGACAAGTTCAAATACGAATTATAAAGAAATTTGACAATCCTAAAAATCTTTAATATGATTCTAATTGTGAGAATGTTCTTGCCTGGCTAACGTTTATACAAATAGTGTGCAAGTATACGCGACAACAAATAATATAGGGCGTACTTAAGATCCCAATATCATTCCCATAAGAATCTTTTGGCGAAAAGTTTAGAAGTAAGATTGCAATGCTCAAAACTGAATTTCAAAAAGAAAATTAAATTAAATTGGGTAAACAGAAAATAAGAGAAACTAGAAATTAAAGTTCACTTGAAGGTTTCTCATTAAAAATTGAGGTCACTTGCTTAAAACACAAAATAAAATAAATTGAGAAAATTATTTTGGGGATTTTCTATTTGATTATATTTTCACAAAATTACTAAGAATTTAAATTAATAAAGAGAAATCAGAATTGAAAGAGTTGTAAGAGTTCTAATAAAAAAAATGGGTTGTGCTTCGATTCCATACCCATAGATCTTGAGGTGTAATTACTTAATAAAATTCTTTAACAATTATTTTTCAATTGGTAGAATAATGTAGTTTTTTAATCTCAAAAACCCTTTTACCTTTTTTCCCAAACGACTTGTCCCCAAGCTAATGAGATTAAGAGCTTGCAGCTCAGGTCCCCATAACCACATGGAAGAGTAAAAAATCAACTCAGAAATTTTCCCTCAAATAATTCCTTATTTGAGTTCATGAAACCAACTCAATTTCCAGAGAAGATCATTTCCCAATAAACTTCCCCTAAGCGAACATATTCCATACGGCCTAAATGGAATTACATTCAAACATATAAATCAGAGTTGAATTAAAGAAATTAAACATTACAGCCAGAAAAGTAATTGACATCAATCAGTTTGGTTGGGGTCTCAGCCAGCTAACCCTTAGAGATTTTAGCTCAAATCCATAAGGATTGAGCTAATTAACATGAATGAAAGAAACTACAAAGAAAATAAAATGCAGCAATCTCAAACTACTGTACGAGTGATATTCACAGAAATAGCCTCATCACCGTGCTTGCATTTACAAAACAAAATCTCAAGCTATTACAGTACCATAATGCAAAAGCCAAATTTAAATCAAAATGAAGGAGAATAAAATGAAAACTAAAAGTAGTTCCAAAAGCTAGCATACATTTTTCGCCCAAGCTCCTATTTATCACAGCTCTCATACACATGCATAGTCTGAGCACTCCATAAGCATCGTCAATGTGTGCTAGCTCTTCACTGATCGTGCGATCCTCGTTACTGCAGCACCTCCACGGTTTTTCAACCAAACAAACACTCGCGCATCACTTTTTGTAACAACCTCACCAAGTCCGGAGGAGTGCACTTGGGAGCGGGAGGATGAGCTTATGCTGTAATATCAGGAGTTTAGGGACATGTATGTCTCTAATTTTGCGAACAAAATTCTTAAAAGGTGGGGTGAATGTAAGAACCCGCACTGCTAAATTAGGAATTTAAATGATTTAATTATAAAATTAGGAAATAATTCCATAATTGACCTAGAATAAATGTGAGAAGACCCAAATAATTATAGTAAGGGCTTAATAATATTGAAAGTCGCTTTTCTGACGAAAAGCGCAGATACCGCTTCTTTTTCGCGGTATAAGTGCCTACCGGTGAAGTATCCCAAAAAATTATAATAAGTGTATTAATATTCCTAGAATAATATTTAAGTCAAGAATATCTTAACAACCCGTTACCGGACCGGTGTGTTATCTTCAATTATGATATTATGCGCAGTCACAAACACAACAGTCAAGAATATAGCGCCACGACACAGAAAGTTTCTAGAATTCCAGCGCGATCAGCGCCAACCTAGCGCGAATAGCACCAGGATTACGTCTCTTCTCTGTATTTTGGTGCTAATAGCGCCAGGGGTCTGGAGATAGACACCCAAATATGGTAATTCGACCTACTTTGCTATTTTGCCCACAACTTGAGCTATACTAATCAAATTTACGCAATATTGATCTTGTTAGAAAGCTAAAAGAAAGATCTATAACTTACAAGAAGGCCAAGAGGTCTAATTCCATCATATATGAGACAAAAATTGGGCAGAACTCTGTTTATTATTTTCAACCTTTCCCAATTCTTCAATTATGTACCTAATTCATTTTCATCTCAATATACACTTGACTATTTCCCAGCTCAACCAATCCAAAAATTCATAAATCATTCCATCAATTAAACTTCCATAGAACATCATGTACAACAATTGGTTCTTAAGCATAATCCAAGTGGCATGGACAATCCCCATGCTCACTATATCCAAAATATACAACATTAGAGGTATACAATTTCATATTCAAAATACAACACTATGATCAAATGACTTAGAACTATATATGAACATCCAAAGCATGGCACATATAATCTCATGCAATCCAATGTTCATACTCTAAGTCCAAGATACAAAATAATGCTAGTATGTGAAATCCTAAATGATCCTCCAAAAAGATATACTATCCATATGCACTCCATGATCCAATCCTCATATAGGCAAGCCTCTTGCCTAAAGATCCTCCACGCTCATTTTGACCTAAAATGATGTCCCAAAACGCGGGGTGAGATATACAAATATATCTCATTAAACCAAGGATACTAGAGGATCACTCCACCTCATGGCTCACTCAATGTGCAACAAATAACATAGTATGAAATGCATAACATACAATATTGCAAACAACTGGGGACAAGTCCAAGAACATCCACATCAGGATTCCGCTCAAGGACCCCATCATATAACTCCCAGAATCTTCCTGGTGCCTCTCCCATGGATGAGACGACCCTATGGCAAAACCCAACTGGAACTCCTCATGAGCCCTATCCAGTGGAAGTCCCACGTTTGGATCATCCTGGTACCGCTCCTAGAGTCGGCCCCATGGCAAAATCCGACTGGAATCCCCAAAGGGTATCTCCAACCGAAGTCCAAACCAAAACACATCTACTGGCCATAGACCACAAACATCTCACACACAAACAAGCAATAATGCATGAAAGTACATAATCACACAATGCCAAACGCACAAAATCCAATCACAACCTTCCACTAGGTGTGCTGGAGCACACAAGGGACTAAACCCAAGTTCCAAAGATTTACCTCAACTCTAAGCACAATGCTCCAACACGTAAGCTCCAAGTTCAATCTTCCACTATCGCGCCGTGAGAGGCAACCTAAATTGATCACAATATTGATCATTAATACAATTTCCATGCAAACCATTCATTTCACACACATCATAAGAACTTAGAATCACTTAGGCCTAATAGCGCACAACCATATGATTCACCTATCTCAATCACATTACCCCTCACTCAATCACCAATCACAATTATTCTTTAATACATCAATTTTCCTTCCAACCTTTCCCATGGTTCGAATTCCTCATAGATGGTACACCAAGGTTTTCCATCCATTCTAACAATTATACACCTCATATAATCCTACCATTTATTCATACCAACATACAATTAATCATTCTCAACCTTCACATTCATGATCATAACCAACCATTTCATCAATTTCCACCAAATTTCACTAAGTTACAAAATTATATATCACCATAGATTTTATTGGTTCAATCATCATTATACATCATTACAAGAAATAATTAACAAAGGAGTAACATCATTAAAGGTTCCTAACCACCACATTCATCAACACATCATCAACACAAAAACCCATTTTGTGATTTCTACAAAACTCCATGAAAATAGGAATA
Source organism: Gastrolobium villosum (assembly GCA_032173675.1). Classification (NCBI taxonomy): domain Eukaryota; kingdom Viridiplantae; phylum Streptophyta; class Magnoliopsida; order Fabales; family Fabaceae; genus Gastrolobium; species Gastrolobium villosum. Next base: position 49,901 of record JAVKPL010012156.1, on the reverse strand, counting down.
CTTACAACTAATAGTTTCCTAAGGCTCCAAGGGTTGATAATCAAGTGTCCGTTCAAGCCAAAGCATCACCAATGGCCCCCATTTTTCTCAAAACTGCCACCCATTCACCAAGGAGATCTCCTCACACACTCACTCTTTGGAAGATTTCTTAGGATGGAAGATGATCACAAGAGGTAGAGGAACAACTTTGATGTTTGGAGTTTTGTGATTTGGTGGCTAGAAAAAGGGAGTTCCAAAATCCAAAGCTTGGAGCCCCTTCCATGGAGAAAATGCACGGGAGAGAAGGAGAGGGAAAAGAGAGAAAATGATGGAGAAATGAGTTTTGAAGTCACTTAAACCATAGGTGGGTTCCACATGTGATTTAACTTTAATCAATCACCTAATTTAAACCACAAATTCATACCCTACGTATTTTTCTCGTCCATGTCATATTTTTGTTTCCTAAAAATACTGATAACATTTTTACGCTTATCGGTACAATTATACCGCAATATTTTTACACCGATAAACTTACTATTCATCAAATTTTTTGAACGTGCCTATCCACTCGAATTTTCGCCTTGAATCCATTTCCGGCATTATTTTTATCATTTGAGACCTTCTACTCAATTTTTCATGCCTAGGGGTACGTGTTTGGTAAATTACCATTTTGCCCTTTTTACGTATTTCGACCCTAGTTTCAGGATTTTCACTAATCCTACCCTTTTAACCAACATTATCACATTAAATCATGCATTCGAAATATGAGGTGTTATAAATATCAAGTTTGAAGTCGAAATGATGAGAACTGACATCAGAACTAATACCGACAGCGTGAAAACGCGTACCAGAAAAGTGTTGCGAAAAATTAAAATTAAAATATGAGAAATCTTAGAAAAATGGCTACGTTCATAATTTGAAGTTTTAGGTTAAAATGATAAGCGTAACTATTAATTAATACCGTGCGATTACACTTAAGCACGACTATAAATACAAGGGCACACATTTCTAGGTCAGAATTTTCACACTTCCTACGTGGGTTTTCTAATCCTATTGGCTGCCACCCTCTCCACCTTATTCCATAGCCTTCTTCTTCATGAAACTCAACCAAAGAACCATCTTTCCTCATTGTTCCTTCACCAAAACATCATATCTAGTGTGCTAGCATTGTGTGGTTGAAAGGTGTAACACCTCGTGTATACCCGATTTGTTAACATGTCATCGTATTAAGCCACGCTTAATAAAAATGCTGAATAACTTTTTCTTTCATTCAATTATGACATCATTATCATTTACCGAGTTGAATACTTAATTCATTTCAAAAGCTCGCCTGTATGTAATTGCAAATAAACCACTAACTGAAATACCTCATATATAGAATGTGTATCTACTCACAGACCTACAACACGTAGTCCGGAGAATATCCTGATGGTTTATACAACTCAGAACTAAAGCAGCAAATATAGTCAATGTGGCATGGACAAATCCCATGCTCACCAAATAAGGCCACAAGGCCCAACAAAGTCTCAACAAGTATAACATAATCAGAAGATAACAAGTCAGCATCCACCATATAATAATAACAACAATCATCTAACTCAACTCCGGTCTCCTACCGCCCGAGGTATCAACCTCAGCATTACCTGAACCTGAAACAGTGCCCTAAACGTGGGGTAAGATCTCTAAACAGAAATCTCAATAAGACAAGGGATCCTCAAGGATCTTCAACCCCAAGCTCACTTACATGTGCAATATAAGTTCAAAAAGCATTTAAACAATATAAGTTCCAAAATAGTGCAATGCAACAGATAATCATGTCATATGTTCAATACTATTTTACTGATCAAAGAAATACAGGAATACGTCTATTAACCACACATAATGCAAGACGCTACTTGCACCCACCCACGGCCTCACCATCTTGTATGACGCCACATACTCAGGCTTAGCGTCTAAGTGGAAACAACACATACATATTATAAGCCATTGCACATATCAGCTCAAAAGCATTTCAAGTATCAAAGCATGTAAACACAACATGCATATAAACCATCCCCCCATGGGACATGGTGGAACTAACAATGGCTAAACCGAGGACACGAAAGCTTACCTTGCAAGCTAACTATCCAATGCCAAGAGTCCACACTAGTTCAATGCTCACACACAACACAGTCACAATCTGTTTGGACTAATAATAAAATCAATATTCGTACTCTACAAGCATATGACATAAAGACAACGCCTTTCCTGTACGTTTCATGTCTTTAGGCTTCTTACAAAGCCTTAAGCCCCTAAACACTTAGCTTCTGACTTGGATTAATTAATACAGAAGTCCTACTTCATCAATCTAGTGTCTAGAATCCCTAAACAGCCTTCTGTATGAACAATGCAGCTACTGTTCTTCAAAAATACAAAATATCCGGATATTTGTCGGGACAATATGCTGATGTCAATATCCGGATATGCATATCCAAATATCATATCCAGATATCTATATGCGGATATCCACAGACCCCATATCCGGATATCATATCCGGATGTTTCGTGACAGAATGCAGTTCTACATTTCACGAGATATCCTTCCCAAAGGTAGCTCTTTTAACGATTTCAGAGGCTAAAACATGCATTTCTAGGTGTGTTTAAGCTTGCTCAACCTTAGGTTATTAACTTTAGCTTATTACATGCATCAAGGCTTCATTTTTAACCAAGAAAAGACATGAACAAAGGTGATGATCATACCCCAAGCTCAAACAGATGTAGATGATGCTCTTGGAGCTCTCACAACAGCTCCACAAGTCTGACTATGCCCAGCCACGAAAATGATAGTCAAAGGTGGTTTCTTTCTCACCCAAGATCACTCATTGGAGCTCAAAATGTTAGAATAAAGCTCCTAAAACTCAACTCTCAAGGGTCATCCCCCAACACCCTCTCACACAGACCCACCAACTCAGAAATCTGATCACAACTCACCCCTAATGGTAACTCTCACCCACACCAAGTGTTTAATAGAAGGTTTCATGAAGGAAAGAGGTCTCAAAGCTCTCAAAATGGATGAGGGAGCAATGGAACAGTGCCAAACAGTTCAGCCTCCCAAGGTGGCATGTAGAAGTCTAATATGGCCTAGGGTTTTGGGCCAAACTTGCATATTTATAGCGCTTTAAGTCTTAAGCACACAGTATTAGCGCTAATTTTTACGCTTAACATTTCAATCCCAAACTTTGGAATCTGAACGTACTAATTTTTCTGAGATTTATTGTAACACCCCGTGTTAACCCAGTTTGTTAACATGTCATCGTATTAAGCCACGCTTAATTAAAAATTGAGAAATATCTTTTTCTTTTCAATTATGACGTTGTAAGAACCCGCACCGTTAATTAAGAAAATTAATTAATTAAATTTGAGAATTAGGAAATAATTCCATATTTGACCCTAATAATTATCATGAGGCTTTAATAATTATAGTAAGTGAGTAATAATGCTGAAGTCGTTTTTCGGACGAAAAATGTAGATACCGGTTCGGCTACCCAATATAAATGCGTACCGGTGAAGTATCCCGGAAAATCATAATAAGTACATGAATATTACTAGAATAATATGTAGAACATGTAAAATAAGTATCAAGTTAAAATAATGAGAACTGGTGCCATAACTGATACTGGCTAAGGAAAAGCGCGTACCGGAAATGTGCTGTGAAAAATAAAATAAAAATATGATAATTCTTGTAAAATTGAGTAGGTTAAGAATCCTGAGTTTGGGATTAAAATGCTAAGCGTAGAAATTAACGTTAATACTATGCGTTTATGACATAAACCACTATATATACATTAATTGGCACTAAACCCTAGGCATTATGTTATTTCTCTACGTGGATGGTGGCTGAACAGTTTCTCTAAACACTATTCCATGGCTTTTTCACCCATTTTGTGAGCCTTGTGACCCTTTTCTTCCATTTCTCTTCAATTTCTACCTTGTGTTTGTGAGAAGGATCCTTGTGAGGGTGAAAGGGGGTTGTGTTCTTGTTGTTCAGCCACTGTTTGGGTTGTTGAAGGGGCTTACCTCCTTTTTTTGGGTTAGGGGAGCTTGGTATTGGCATTTTGAGGTTCTTATAGTGACCTTTGAGGTGAAAGAACTCATCTTTGTTGGTCCATTTTCGTGCACTTGGTAGTCAGCACCTTGGAGCTGAAGTGTGAGCTCCAAGAGCACCCATAGCTACTGCCTTGAAGCTTAGGTAAGTGTTACCACCTTTGATCTTGAGTTTTAACGGGTAAAAGTGGAGTCTTGCCATGTTTAATGAGTTAAGCAAGTAACCAACACATATATGAACCTTGAACAAAGTAAAAATGCATGCTTTAACGTTTCTTTGAGTTAAAAGTTGGACCTTTAGAGGATATCTTCGCGAAATGCAGAAACTGCATTCTGTCACGAAATATCCGGATATGATATCCGGATATGGGGTCTCTGATATCCGGATGCTGATATCCGGATACGCCCCCGACATATATCCGGATATTCTGGGTTTCCGATGAACAGTAAGGTATTGTTCGTACAGGGGTCTTGTATGGGTTTGTGGACCCTAGTTTGATGAAGTGGTACTTCTGTAATAAATTATCTAAGTCAGGACCTATGTGTTTAAGGGCTTGTGGCTTTGTGAGAAGCGTAAAGACATTAAACGTAAGATAAAGGCGTTGTCTTTATGAGTATGCTTGTAGAGTTCGATTATTGATATAATGTTGGTCCAAAACAGATTGTGATTCTGTTGTGTGTTGGACTTGAGCTGTGTGGACTCTTGGCATTGGGTAGTGAGTTTGCAAGGTAAGCTTTCGTTTCCTCGGTTTTGCCATTGTTGGTTGCACCATGTCCCATGGGGGGATGGTTTATATGCATGATGTGTTTTAATGTATTATTTGATTAATGTTGTTGAGCTATTAAATGTAAGTTCCTTTTTGATATGCATGTGGTGTTCAACCTATACGGTAAGCCTGAGTATGTGGTACACACAAGATGGTGAGACTGTGGGTGAGGTGCAAGCGATGTTCCTTGTATAACTGTAGGTAATAGATGTATTCATGCATTTCTCTGGCCAGTAGAATAGTTTAAACACACATGGCATGAATATCTGTTGCACTGCTTAGTTTTTGAACTTATATTGGAATTACTGCTTTTGAACTTATATTGCACATGTAAGTGAGCTTCCGTTAGAAAATCCTTGAGGGCCCCTTGTCTTACTGAGATTTCTTGTTTAAAGATCTCACCCCACGTTTGGGGATGCTTATTTCAGGTTCAGGTAACCCAGGGGTTGAGACCACTAGTGGCAGGAGGCCAGAGTTGAGTTAGATATTGCTGTTATATGCTGACATGTTGGATGCTGGATATTCCTGTTGCTTTTATGCTTTTAGCTTCAGTTATTATTATGTTGTTGCTATTGAGACCGTTGTTGGCTTTGTTGCCTTATTTGGTGAGCATGGGGTTTGTCCATGCCATATTGATTGATGTTGTCTTGTTTTTAGTTTTGAGATGTTATAATGTATCAGGATTATTGTCCAGGCTATATGTTGTAGTCCTGTGACTTAGATACTCACTTTAATTATATATTGAGGAATTTCAGTTAGCTGTCTTTTGCAATTTACATACAGGCGATGTTTTTATGAAATTGATTAAGTAATCAACTTGGCTAATTATAGTGACGTCATAAATGAATTAAAGAAAAAGCTATTCCGCATTTTTAATTAAGCGAAACTTAATATGATGACATGTTAACAAACCGGGTATACACGGGATGCTACAGGCATCATTATCATTACCAAGTTGGATTACTTAATTCGTTTTCATATAAATATTGTCTGTATATAAATTGCAAGACAGCTAACTGAAACACCTCATAATATAAAATAACAGTGAGTATCTAAAGTCACAGATCTACAACACGTAGTCCGGATAATATCCTGATACATTATTAAAACTGAAGCCTAAAAGCATAAAGTCAAACCAATGTGGCATGGACAATCCCCATGCTCACCAAATAAGGCAACAAGGCCCAACAACAGTCTCAACAGCAACAACATAATCATATACGAAGCTAAACATAATAGCAATAGGCATATCCAGCATCCAACATGTCAGCATAAAGCATAAATAATCAACTAGCCTCCGGCCTCCTGGCGCCAGAGGCATCAGCCCCCAAGTTACCGGAACATGAAATAAGCGTCCCCAAACGTGGGGTGAGATCTCTAAACAAGAAATCTCAGTAAGACAAAGGGTCCTCAAGGGTCTTCCACCCCAAGCTCACTTACATGTGCAAATATAAGTTCTAAAGCATTATTCAATATAAGTCCCAAAATATTATAATGCATCAGATAATCATGTCATGTGTGTTAATACTATTCTACTGATAACAGACAAGTGCAGGAATACGTCTATTACCCACACAGTACCAGCCCTTGTTATACTCACCTACAGGACCACCCCTTGGCCTCCTTTCTAGGCGTAACACCACATACATATTAAAAGAGATTGCAGTTAACAGCTCCATAGCATTTCATAAATAATACATGAAAACCACATCATGCATATAAACCATACCCCCATGGGACATGACAGAACCAACAATGGCAAAGCTGAGGACACGAAAACTTACCTTGCAAGCTAACAATCCAATGCCAAGAGTCCACACAACTCAAGGTCCACACACAGCAGAATCACAATATGATTTAGACCAGCAATCATATCAATAACCATAGCTCATATGCATAAACAGAAAGACTACGTTTTCCTTTTACGATTTATGTCTTAAGGATTCCCACAAAGCCACAAGCCCTTATCCCTTGATTCAGACTTAGTTAAGTATTTACAGAAGTTCAACTCCATCAAGATAGGGTCCACAAACCCATAACTCAAATCTGTATGAACAGTACCTTACTATTCATCGAAAAATCAGAATATACAGATATATGTCAAGGTCATATCCGGATATCCATATTCGGATACCACAGAACCCCATATCCAGATATCAATATCCGGATATTTTCAACCTAATATCCGGATATTTTGTGACAGAACTCAGATTCTGCATTTCGCGAAATATCAATCCAAAGATCCATTTTTTACCGATTACAGAAGCTTAATCATGCATTTCTAGGTGTGTTTAGCATTACCCAACGTTAGGTTATGATCACAGGTTCATTACATGCATCAAGGCTCCATTTTTAACCATGAAAACTCAAGTTCAAGGGTCAACACTTACCCAAGCACCAAAACAGAGGTGGATGATGCTCTTGGAGCTCTCACTTCAGCTCCAAAGTTTAGACCATAAGGGTGTACGAAAATGTCTTACAAGGTAACACCTTTCTCCACAAAGAAAGCTTCTTGGAGCCTCCACACTCAAAACAACAGCTCCTTCTTCCCCAACAAAGAAGTCATCCCCTAAGACTCCCAAAAACAGTGACCGAAGCTCAGCAACACCGGCCTCTCACCCACTCAAGGTTGCTCACACCAAGGTATGATGATCAAGAGAAGAAATCAAGATCAAAGGTGGTGTCTTTGGTGGGAAATGGAGCCAGAAAGCCTTAGGACCAAGTGGTGAAGGAGGCAGCAGCCTAAGGCACAAAAACTCACGTAAAATGACTGAGTATCAACCTAGGGTTGTGTGCAAGTGGCTATTTATAGCTGGTTCCCATTTAATCGCATTGTATTTGCGCTAGATGCTACGCTTAGCATTTTAATCCCAAACTTGCAATTCTTAACCTACTCATTTTTCTAAGATTTATCATATTTTTATTTTATTTTTTGGAGCACCTTTCCGGTACAAGCTTTTCCATAGCCAGTATCGGTTCTGACACTAGTTCTCATTATTTTGACTTGAAGCTTCTTTTACTAGTCCTATATAATATTCTATGAATATTCATTTACTTATTATAATTTTCTGGGATACTTTTCTAGTATGCATTTATACCGGGTAGCAGAACCGGTATCTGCCTTTTCGTCAGAAAAGCGACTTTCAGCATTATTACTCACTTACTATAATTATTCAAGCCTCATAATAATTATTAGGGTAAATTATGGAATTATTTTCTAACTCTCACATTTAATTAATTAATTTTCTTAATTAGTGGTGCGGGTTCTTACATTTATCACATTTTTATTTTATTTTTCGCAGCATCTTTCTGGTACGCGTTTTTCCATAGCCAGTATTAGATCTAGCACCATTTTTCATTATTTTAACTTGAAACTTGTTTCAAAAGTCCTACATATTATTCTATGAATATTCATGCACTTATTATAATTTTCCGGGATACTTCATCGGTACGCATTTATATCGAGTAGCAGAACCGGTATCTGCACTTTTCGTCCGAAAAGTGACTTTCAGCATTATTAATCACTTACTATAATTATTAAAGCCTCATAATAATTATTAGGTTCAATTATGGAATTATTTTCTAATCCTCATATTTATTTAATTAATTTCCTTAATTAACGGTGCGGGTTCTTACAAAAGGCTAGTCATTTCTGAGTTGTAGCTTCAGTTTGGGAGGGTGTGGGTGCTGACTTCTTGGGTTTGTGTAAAGGGAGTCATTTTCTTAGCATTTGTGACTTCAAAAAGCCACCTTTGAAGGAAAGGGGCCAAGCTTGGTGATTATTTTCGTGGCCTCACTTGTGTAGCATATTTGGGTGGTATAGAAGCCACTAAATCACTGCCACTTTCTGAGTTCTTGAGCCCATAGGTATACCATGATCATTTCTTTTTAAATCTCATGAATTTAGCTTGTTTTGAGTCTTTCAAAAAGGAAACTTTGATGATTCAAGTAAAAGGTTGTTAATTTAAGTGTAATATGGTAGTTTGAATTTCTATTTGTGGGTAAATCACAGTGGGAATCTTGGGAGGCCATTGGAGCTCGAATTATGCAGAAAAATCTGCATTTTCATGTTTATGCACAGGTGGTAATCGATTACCTTTTAGTGGTAATCGATTACCATGAAGGGTAATGGATTACCCCCTATATGGTAATCGATTACCTAGTTCAAATGTGACAACTACGACCTAGTTTAGTAAAATTACGATATCTCGAGCTACAGAGCTCCAAATCGAGTGAAGTTTGGACCTATGTGAAGCTGACACATAGGGATACAACTCTGTAATATTTCATAGCCATTGGATAAGTGATCTGATCGCAGTGACAAATCAAAGTCACATTTTGGTTGCTGAAAATTCCATTTGCAGCAGTCACCTTGCATAAAACATAATCAGAGTTATACAACTCCTATTGAGACATAAAGTATATCTTTGGAAACCTTAAGATTTCTAGTTTAACATAGTAAAATTTTAGAATATTTAGTAAAGAGATGAAATTGCAGTGTTGAAAAATGGTAAAGATAGTTTAGTGTTTGTGGCTTCGGAAAGAGCCCGCAATAGGCAAAACGAAAAAGAAATAATGTTCGTTTTAAATCTAAAAAGCTATGATATGTTTATTGATAGTATGAATGCTATGAAAATAGATCTGTGACCTTGCTGGAAACTTTTATTACTTGTGACCCTTTGGACACTGAGTCGTGAGGGAGGGTTTACCTTGACAGGTAAGCTTTCGTGTCCTCGGTTTAGCCATTGTTGGTTCCACCATACCCCATTGGGGGATGGCTTATATGCATGATGTGTTTTCATGTATTGATTTTGAAATGCTATTGAGCTGTTAAGTGCAAATGCCTTATGGTATGTATGTGATGTTTCGCCTAGACGATAAGCCTGAGTATGTAGCATATGATAAGGTGATCCTGTGGGCAGATATGGCATTGGCATGTACTATGTGGGTTGTAGACGTACACACATCCTGCATTTCTCTGGCCAGTAGAATAGTTACAACACACATGACATGCTTATATGCTGCATTGCACTAATTTTGCAACTTATATTATTGAACTGCTTTTGAACTTATATTGCACATGTAAGTGAGCTTGCGGTCATTTACCAAAAAAAAAAAAAAAAAAAGTGAGCTTGCGGTGGAGAAATCCTTGAGGACCCATTGTCTTACTGAGATTTCTTTTTAGAGGTCTCACCCCACGTTTGGGGCACATTTTCAGGTTCAGGTACCTCGGGGGTTGAGACCTCGGGTGTAACACCCCGTGTAAACCCGGTTTGTTAACATGTCATTGTATTAAGCCACGCATAATTAAGATGCGGAATAACTTTTTATTTAATTCAATTATGTCGGCATTATACTTAGCCAAGTTGATTACTTAAACATTCTCATAAAAACATCGTCTGTATGTAAATTGCAAAGACAACTAACTGAAATACCTCAATATATATAAATAAGTGAGTATCTAAGTCACGGATCTACAACACATAGTCCGGACATCATCCTGATACATTATTACAACTCAAGTCCAACTAAGACATAGTCAAGTCAACGTGGCATGGACAATCCCCATACTCACCAAATAAACAACATAGCCAACAAAGTCTCAACAAGGTAATCCATAAAGTGAAGCTAAAAGCATAACATGATAAACATGATCCAGCATCCAAGCATATAATCATAACAGCAATCATCTAACTCAGCTCCGGCCTCCTGCCGCCTGAGGTCTCAACCCCAGCATTACCTGAACCTGAAATGGTGCCCTAAACGTGGGGTGAGATCTCTAAAATGAAATCTCAGTAAGACAAGGGGTCCTCAAGGATCTTCCACCCCAAGCACACTTACATGTGCAATATAAGTTCGAAAATAGTTACACAATATAAGTTCCAAAATAGTGGAATGCAGCAGATAATCATGTCATGTGTGTTATAATTATTCTACTGATCAGAGAAATGCAGGAATACATCTATTACCCACCTCGAGGAATTCCCTCACCATAGTTATGCCATTGAGATCCTCTTGTGCCCCACTCACCAAACCTCCCAACATGACATAGCCAAATGCCCCTACTATCAAGGCTCTCCTAGCCTGCAGGAATGAAATGAACGGCGAGGTACTGGCTGTGAACCCACCTGGAGACATCTCCACTCTCTTGGCACAACAATCAATCAATGCACAGTTTATGGACAACCAATCCATGCCCAGAATAATCTCCAAGTTGGCCATCGGCAATCCTATTAGATCCACCGAGAACTCACGGCCATCCCACTGAAACGCCACATCGCGATGAATAGCGGAGGTATCAAACCTTTCTCCGGTGGCGGTAGTCACCCGCAATGGTGGAGAAAGCACAAACATGGGTTTTAGCGCTCAACTTGAAGGATGTTTAACCATTTTTAACTGTCCTCAGCGCTAAAACATTTCATCATGACCGCTAAAGCGCACACTTTCAAGGAATTTTGGCATTTTGTTGAACATCAACGCGCTAAAATGGTTGAATTGACCGTTTCAGCGCTCGAGACCCGAATCTTTTTGAACTTTTCTTTGCAGCAACGAGCTAAAATGTTTACTTTGGCCGTTTTAGCGCTCAACACCAGCACTTTTTGGCTTCCTTTTGCAGCAGCGCGCTAAAACGTTTGCTTTGGCCATTTTAGCGCTCAACATATGAATCCTCCGAATTCTTTAGAATCTTTTTCCTTCTCTCTTTTGCTTCTTGCGAATCATTTTCCTACAAGAACAATGTAAATTTTCAATATAAACTTCAGAACTTGTATTTAGGAATTTCCAGGAATTTAACCCTCTTTTCCATCCATTTAATCACTCAAATTAAGCTAATTCATGCTTTAAAACCTTATAAACCATGGGTTTATCAATGGGCAACTCAAGCCCCACAGCAATCGGGATAGCAATAAAGGAATGCGTAGCCCCGGAGTCAAGCAAGACATCAACAGAAGATCCACCAACTGTAATAGTACCTCTCACAAGGATAGAAGCTTTGTCCGACTGCTGACGATCCAAGATGTAAACTCGGCCACTGACACAAGCTGTCGAACTCGCGCAAATTAAAATTTATTTTTAATTAGGGTTCAGAAATTTGCAGTAAAGTGGAAACCCTAAGTCGTCTCTCAAGGAAATCGATTTGGTAAAAATTGCTTATGAAAATAGAAAATAAAAGGGGGTTTTTGATTTCAGTTGAATAAAAGACAGAATATAAAAACTGGTATTAAAACTTCGTAATTAAAATTAACCAACCTAAGATTAGGGTTCCTAGGATGTCCTTCATTGGATAAAAATTACCAAATTCACGATTGATCTCAATTGAATCAAAATCCTTATTTTCAATTGAGAACAATCGGATCATCAAATCTGATGATTATTCCTTTTCCATAATTGCAATCGCGAACCTCAGATTGAATATCCACAATCGCACGATATCGATCTGAGTTAGGAAAAGAAACAAATCTGGTTAGAGAATTACAAAAATTACCAAATTCACGATTAATCTCAATTGAATCAGAATCCTTATTTTCAAGCGAGATCAATCAGATCATCAAATCTGATGATCATTCTTTACCCATAATCACAATCGCGAACCTCAGATCGAATATCCACAATCGCACGATATTGATCTGAGTTAGGGTAAAGAAACGAATCTGGTTAGAGATTGATCGCGGATCCTCTAGACAGATCCATGGAATCCCTTCCCCTTAGGTTGATTAAAAAGGGGTTTAGCCTAGCATGGCTAGGATAAAAATGATTAAAAGTAAAGAAAGAAGAAAAAGATGAAGAAAGCGAAGAACGCTTCAGAGAAAAAGTACTTTATCCTTAATTTTGGAAATTACAGAATGAATAATAGTTTCCTACTCTGTCGTCATATACCCCTACCCAAATCGGGTTAGGGTTCAGTTCTGATCGGCCCATCTATCTAAAGTCATAGTCCTTCAAATACTCCACACATCTCCTCTGTCTCATGTTCAGCTCCTTCTGATCAAACATATACTTCAAGTTCTTGCGGTCACTGAACACGGCAAATTTCATACCACAGAGATGATGCCTCCAAATCTCGAAAGCAAACACAATCGTGGCCAACTCCAAGTCATGAGTCAGGTAGTTCTCCTCATGAGGCTTCAACTGCCTCGAAGCATAGGCAATCACTTTGCCCAACTACATCAACACACAGCCCAGCCCCTTTCTGGAGGCATCGCTGAAAAGCTCAATCTCCTCCACAGGATCAGGAAGGACCAACACAGGTGCAGTAGTCAGTCTCTCCTTCAACTCCTGGAAGAATTCGTCCCACTTATGAGTCCACACGAATGGAGTGTCCTTCCCGGTAAGGTGAGTCAATGGTAGAACCACCATGGAAAATCCTTTGATGAACATCCGGTAATAGCCTGCCAAACCCAGAAAGCTCCTCACCTCTGTAACCATCTTGGGCCTCTCCCAATCTAAAACCGCCTCAATCTTGTTAGGATCCACTACAACTCCTTCTACAGAAATCACATGCCCAAGAAACTTCACAGACTTGAGCCAAAACTCACATTTTGAAGGCTTAGCATATAGCTTTTTCTCCTTCAGCACTTGCAACACAATCTTCAAGTGCTCAGCATGTTCCTCCTCCGTCTTGGAGTATATCAAGATATCGTCAATGAAGATGATCACGAACTGATCCAGGAACGGCCGAAAAATCCGGCTCATGTAATCCATGAACATTGCGGATGCATTGGTGAGTCCAAACGGGATCACCAAATACTCATAATGACCGTATCTCGAGCGAAATACGGTTTTCGGGGCATCCTCCAGCTTAACTCGAATCTGATGGTATCCAGACCGAAGATCAATCTTCGAGTATACTCAAGCTCCCTTAAGCTGATCCAACAAATCATCAATGCGAGGAAGGGGATACTTGTTCTTGATTGTCACCTTGTTCAACTGTTTGTAGTCGGTGCACAACCGCATAGTCCCATCTTTCCTTTTCACAAAAATGACCGGGGTTCCCCATGGAGACACACTCGGCCGAATGACGCCTTTCACTGAAAGTTCCCCAATGTGCTTCTTCAGCTCCGCCAACTCCAGTGGCGACATCCAATATGGAGCTAATGAAATAGGCCCCACACCAGGCAACAATTCTATGGAGAGCTCTATCTCCCTCTATGGCGAAAAATCAGGAATCTCCTCAGGAAACACCTCGAGGAATTCCCTCACCATAGGTATGCCAGTGAGATCCTCCTGTGTCCCACTCACCAAACCTCCCAACATGACATAGCCAAATGCCCCTACTATCAAGGCTCTCCTAGCCTGCAGGAATGAAATGAACGGCGAAGAACCGGCTGTGGACCCACCCGGAGACATCACCATTATCTTGGCACAACAATCAATCAATGCACAGTTGGCCATCGGAAATCCTATCAGATCCACCGAGAACTCACGGCCATCCCACTGAAACGCCACATCGCGATGAACAACGAAGGTATCAAACCTTTCTCCGGTGGCGGTAGTCACCCGCAATGGTGGAGAAAGCACAAACATGGGTTTTAGCGCTCAACTTGAAGGATGTTTAACCGCTTTTAACTGTCCTCAGCGCTAAAACATTTCATCATGACCGCTAAAGCGCACACTTCCAGGGAATTTTGGCATTTTGTTGAAAATCAACGTGCTAAAACACTTGACTTGACCGTTTCAGCGCTTGAGACTGGAATCTTTTTGAACTTTTCTTTGCAGCAACGCGCTAAAATATTTACTTTGGCCGTTTTAGCGCTCAGCACCAGCACTTTTGAGCTTCCTTTTGGAGCAGCGCGCTAAAACTTTTGCTTTGGCCGTTTTAGCACTCAGCACTTGAATCCTCCAAATTCTTCAGAATCTTTTCCTTCTCTCTTTTCCTTCTTGATATTCATTTTCCTACAAGAACAATGTAAATTTTCAATATAAACTTCAGAACTTGTATTTAGGACTTTCCAGGAATTTAACCCTCTTTTCCATCCATTTAATCATACAAATTAAGCTAACTCATGCTTTAAAACCTTATAAACCAAGGGTTTATCAATGGGCAACTCAAGCCCCCTCAACAATCGGGATAGCAATAAAGGAATGCGTAGCCCCGGAGTCAAGCAAGACATCAACAGAAGATCCACCAACTGTAATAGTACCTCTCACAAGGATAGAAGCTTTGTCCGACTGCTGACGATCCAAGATGTAAACTCGGCCACTGATATAAGCTGTCGAACTCGCGCAAATTAAAATTTATTTTTAATTAGGGTTCAGAAATTTGCAGTAAAGTGGAAACCCTAAGTCGTCTCTCAAGGAAATCGATTTGGTAAAAATTGCTTATGAAAATAGAAAATAAAAGGGGGTTTTTGATTTCAGTTGAATAAAAGACAGAATATAAAAACTGGTATTAAAACTTCGTAATTAAAATTAACCAACCTAAGATTAGGGTTCCTAGGATGTCCTTCATTGGATAAAAATTACCAAATTCATGATTGATCTCAATTGAATCAAAATCCTTATTTTCAATTGAGAACAATCGGATCATCAAATCTGATGATTATTCCTTTTCCATAATTGCAATCGCGAACCTCAGATTGAATATCCACAATCGCACGATATCGATCTGAGTTAGGAAAAGAAACAAATCTGGTTAGAGAATTACAAAAATTACCAAATTCACGATTAATCTCAATTGAATCAGAATCCTTATTTTCAAGCGAGATCAATCGGATCATCAAATCTGAAGGTCATTCTTTACCCATAATCACAATCGCGAACCTCAGATCGAATATCCACAATCGCACGATATTGATCTGAGTTAGGGTAAAGAAACGAATCTGGTTAGAGATTGATCGCGGATCCTCTAGACAGATCCATGGAATCCCTTCCCCTTAGGTTGATTAAAAAGGGGTTTAGCCTAGCATGGCTAGGATAAAAATGATTAAAAGTAAAGAAAGAAGAAAAAGATGAAGAAAGCGAAGAACGCTTCAGAGAAAAAGTACTTTATCCTTAATTTTGGAAATTACAGAATGAATAATAGTTTCCTACTCTGTCGTCATATACCCCTACCCAAATCGGGTTAGGGTTCAGTTCTGATCGGCCCATCTATCTAAAGTCATAGTCCTTCAAATACTCCACACATCTCCTCTGTCTCATGTTCAGCTCCTTCTGATCAAACATATACTTCAAGTTCTTGCGGTCACTGAACACGGCAAATTTCATACCACAGAGATGATGCCTCCAAATCTCGAAAGCAAACACAATCGTGGCCAACTCCAAGTCATGAGTCAGGTAGTTCTCCTCATGAGGCTTCAACTGCCTCGAAGCATAGGCAATCACTTTGCCCAACTACATCAACACACAGCCCAGCCCCTTTCTGGAGGCATCGCTGAAAAGCTCAATCTCCTCCACAGGATCAGGAAGGACCAACACAGGTGCAGTAGTCAGTCTCTCCTTCAACTCCTGGAAGAATTTGTCCCACTTATGAGTCCACACGAATGGAGTGTCCTTCCCGGTAAGGTGAGTCAATGGTAGAACCACCATGGAAAATCCTTTAATGAACATCCGGTAATAGCCTGCAAACCCAGAAAACTCCTCACCTCTGTAACCATCTTGGGCCTCTCCCAATATAAAACCGCCTCAATCTTGTTAGGATCCACTACAACTCCTTCTACAGAAATCACATGCCCAAGAAACTTCACAGACTTGAGCCAAAACTCACATTTTGAAGGCTTAGCATATAGCTTTTTCTCCTTCAGCACTTGCAACACAATCTTCAAGTGCTCAACATGTTCCTCCTCCGTCTTGGAGTATATCAAGATATCGTCAATGAAGATGATCACGAACTGATCCAGGAACGGCCAAAAAATCCGGCTCATGTAATCCATGAACACTGCGGATGCATTGGTGAGTCCAAACGGGATCACCAAATACTCATAATGACCGTATCTCGAGCGAAATACGGTTTTCGGGGCATCCTCCAGCTTAACTCGAATCTGATGGTATCCAGACCGAAGATCAATCTTCGAGTATACTCAAGCTCCCTTAAGCTGATCCAACAAATCATCAATGCGAGGAAGGGGATACTTGTTCTTGATTGTCACCTTGTTCAACTGTTTGTAGTCGGTGCACAACCGCATAGTCCCATCTTTCCTTTTCACAAAAATGACCGGGGTTCCCCATGGAGACACACTCGGCCGAATGACGCCTTTCACTGAAAGTTCCCCAATGTGCTTCTTCAGCTCCGCCAACTCCAGTGGCGACATCCAATATGGAGCTAATGAAATAGGCCCCACACCAGGCAACAATTCTATGGAGAGCTCTATCTCCCTCTATGGCGAAAAATCAGGAATCTCCTCAGGAAACACCTCGAGGAATTCCCTCACCATAGGTATGCCAGTGAGATCCTCCTGTGTCCCACTCACCAAACCTCCCAACATGACATAGCCAAATGCCCCTACTATCAAGGCTCTCCTAGCCTGCAGGAATGAAATGAACGGCGAAGAACCGGCTGTGGACCCACCCGGAGACATCACCATTATCTTGGCACAACAATCAATCAATGCACAGTTGGCCATCGGAAATCCTATCAGATCCATCGAGAACTCACGGCCATCCCACTAAAACGCCACATCGCGATGAACAGCGAAGGTATCAAACCTTTCTCCGGTGGCGGTAGTCACCCGCAATGGTGGAGAAAGCACAAACATGGGTTTTAGCGCTCAACTTGAAGGATGTTTAACCGCTTTTAACTGTCCTCAGCGCTAAAACATTTCATCATGACCGCTAAAGCACACACTTCCAGGGAATTTTGGCATTTTGTTGAAAATCAACGTGCTAAAACGCTTGACTTGACCGTTTCAGCGCTTGAGACTCGAATCTTTTTGAACTTTTCTTTGCAGCAACGCGCTAAAATATTTACTTTGGCCGTTTTAGCGCTCAGCACCAGCACTTTTGAGCTTCCTTTTGGAGCAGCGCGCTAAAACTTTTGCTTTGGCCGTTTTAGCACTCAGCACTTGAATCCTCCAAATTCTTCAGAATCTTTTCCTTCTCTCTTTTCCTTCTTGATATTCATTTTCCTACAAGAACAATGTAAATTTTCAATATAAACTTCAAAACTTGTATTTAGGACTTTCCAGGAATTTAACCCTCTTTTCCATCCATTTAATCATACAAATTAAGCTAACTCATGCTTTAAAACCTTATAAACCAAGGGTTTATCAATGGGCAACTCAAGCCCCCTCAACAATCGGGGTAACAATGAAGGAATGTGTAAGAACCCGCACCGTTAATTAAGGTAATTAATTAATTAATTGTGATAAATAGGAAATAATTCCATAATTGACCCTAATAAATATTATGAGGCTCTAATAATTATAGTAAGTGAGTAATAATGCTGAAAGTCGTTTTTCCGAAGAAAAGTGCAGATACCGGTTCTGCTAGTCGGTATAAATGCATACTGAAAAAGTATTCTAAAAAATTATAATAAGTGCATGATAATTACTAGAATATTATATAGGACTTGTAAAACGAGTTTCAAGTTAAAATAATGAGAACTGGTGCCAGAACTTACTAGCTATGGAAAAGCGCATACCAGAAAGTTGTTCAGAAAAATATAATAAAAATATGATAATTCTTATAAAATTGAGTAGGTTACGAATCCTGAGTTTAGGATTAAAATGCTAAGCGTAGCAATTAAAGCTAATACTGTGTGTTTTATTTTAAAGTGGCTATATAAGTGCATTTTGCACAAAATCCTATGTGGATATCAGCCTCCTACGTGACTCTTTGCTGGTGTGTGAGCTCTCCATGCTGCCACCTTCATTCCTTGATCATTCTTGCTTGATTTTGTGTCAAGTCTTCACCTTTTCTTCTCTTTTTCATCATATAAATACTTGGTTGGAGTTAGAGTGAGCTTGGTGAGTAAAAGGGACAGTCATTTCTGAGTTTGGGGACTGTCTTGAGGAACCTTGAGTGCTGACTTGGTTGGTTGAGTTGTTGGAGCCTTTGCATTGGCACTTGGTGCACCAATGTGTGATCTTTGAGTGCAAATAAACCACCTTTGAGTTCATTTTCGTTTTCTTGGTGAAGTCAGAACCTTTGGTGTTGGTAGTGATCTCCAAGAGCATCCCTATTTTCTGTTTGAAGCTTGGGTGAGTGGTTCAACCCATGATCATTAGTTTTTATGCTTAAGAATGGAACCTTGATGCATGTGATGGTTAAAAGATGATGACCTAACGTTGGGTAATGTCTAACACACCTAGAAATGCATGTTTAGGCCTCTGTAATCGGTAAAAGTTGGATCTTTTGGACTGGATATTAACGAAATGCAGAACTGCATTCTGTCGTGAAATATCCGGATATATGTTCGCTGAATATCCAGATATTGATATCCGGATATGGGGTTCTGGATATCCGGATATGGCCAGTGAGATATCCGTATATTGATATCCGGATATGCCCCTGACATATGTTCGGATATTCTGGGTTTTCGAAGAACAGTAGCTGTACTTTTCATACAGTATGCTATTGGGGGTTTGTGGACCCTAGATTGATGAATTTGAACTTCTGTATTAATTGAACTAAGTCAGAACTAA
Organism: Gastrolobium villosum; assembly: GCA_032173675.1. Taxonomy (NCBI): domain Eukaryota; kingdom Viridiplantae; phylum Streptophyta; class Magnoliopsida; order Fabales; family Fabaceae; genus Gastrolobium; species Gastrolobium villosum. The sequence continues at coordinate 30,496 of JAVKPL010012156.1, read as the reverse complement.
GTGGTTAAGGGCTTATGGCTTTGTATGGAGCCTTAAGACGTAAAACATAAAGGAAAGACATTGTCTTTGAGTTGTACGCGTATGAGCTTTGGTTAATGATATATTATTAGTCCATAACAGATTGTGATACTTCTGTCTTCGGACTTTGAGAGTGGTTGGACTCTTGGTTGGGATAGCTAGCTTGCAAGGTAAGCTTTCGTGTCCTCGATTTAGCCATGTTGTGGTTCCACTATGTCCCATGGGGATATGGTTATATGCATGCTGTGTTACATGCTTTTGATATTTGAAAATGCTGTTGAGCTATTATATGCAATGTGCCTATATGATATGCATGTGGGGTCCACCTATACGGTAAGCTTGAGTATGTAGTACATACAATATGGTGAGGCTGTGGGTGAGGTGCAAGCGGTGTTCCTTGTAATCATGTGGGTAATAGACGTATTACTCCATTTCTCTGGCCAGTAGATAGTGATGAACACACATGTCATGAATATCTGTTGCACTGCATACTTTTGGAACTGATATTGGAAATTATTGCTTTTGAACTTATATTGCACATGTAAGTGAACTTGGGGTGGAAGATCCTTGAGGAACCCTTGTCTTACTGAGATTTCTTGTTTAGAGATCTCACCCCATGTTTGGGGACGCTTATTTCAGGTTCAGGTAACTTAGGGGCTGATGTCTCTGGCGATAGGAGGCCAGAGCTTAGTTGATTTTTAGACTTGCTGTATGCTGACATGACTGGATTTGGATGTTGTTTATGTTTTCTGTCAGTATTATGTTATTTATTTTTTAGACTGCTGTTGGGCTTTGTAGCCTTATTTGGTGAGCATGGGGTTTGTCCATGCCACGTAGACTTGTTTATGTCTTGTTTATTTTAAGTTGTGATAATGTATCAGGATTATTTTTCGGACTACATGTTGTAGATCCGTGACCTTAAATACTCACTTTATGTAAGTTATGAGGTATTTCAGTTAGTTGTTTTGCAATTTACATACAGGCAATATTTTATGAAATTGATTAAGTAATCAACTTGGCTAAGTGTAATGACGTCATAATTGAATTAAAGAAAAAGATATTCCTCATTTTAATTAAGTGTAGCTTAATACGATGACATGTAATTAACAGGGTATACACTGGGCGATACACTTTATGGTATCAGAGCAATGGTTCTAGGGAAAAGTCTGTATGTATTGCAATAACTTAGGATGCTTGGTTGTGTCTGTTGTGTGTGTTACTCCAATAAGATTATTATGATAATGCATATGTGATCACATTGCGTGGGCCTGATCAACTCATAATTTGTGTAGCTTGTGCAGAGTCATGGTAGGACCCAGGAGAACACGAGAGACTGCGGAGGGTCAACCCGACCCAATCCTGACTGCATTAGCTGAGATGCAGGAGGCCGCTAGAGTGGCCAATGTGGCGATGATGGACGCTGCTCGAGAAGCAAACTGAAGAGCCACGGAGGATGCGCTTGAGGTGAACCGTTTGGCGAACATGACCATGATGTGGGTCATGTTGGAGGAGATGAGAGCTGGTCCTGCTGTTTTTCATTTCCCACCGCCACCACCTCCACCGCCACCACCACCACCTCCACCGCCGCGTCGCTTGCAGGATGAGAGCCAGAGCCATGTTGAGGGAATTGGTCATCCGACTGGGATGATGGAGCCCTTTGTGGATGTTGCTGAAGATAGAGATGCTATCGACCGCCGGCTGAATGCTTTCCGTAAGCATAAGCCACCTTCTTTTGATGGGTCTTATGACCCTATTGCTGCGGCGAGATGGCTCCAGGAGTTGGACAAGATCTTTCGAGTCATGCAGTGCACTGATCCGTAGAAGTTGATGTTCGCGACTTACATGTTGGAGGGCGATGCTCGTGAGTGGTGGACGAACACCTCTCACGTCTTCGTGATGCAGGGTCATGTGATGACATGGCCATTCTTCGAGGATTGCTTCCTTGTTCGATACTTCCAATATGACGCTCAGTAGAGGAAGCAGGGAGAGTTTGACAGGTTGGTTCAGGGCTCGTTGTCTGTTGACGAGTACCTGACCAAGTTCAATGAGCTTGTCAAGTTGTCTCATTTTCGGATGGAGAGGCCTACTTCCGTTTTCTTGGCAGCTAAGTGATAACTCATATTTTATTACACTTATTTGTAACTCTTGGTTGGTATTTTTAGGTTTTATTTGAATTAAATAAAGGTCTTTTGGGTTAAATTAGAATTCTAGTTTTTAATTGGGTTTAATTGATTTTTGTCATAATTTTCCAGATTTATACTACTTTCGTATTTTGACCATATCTCACTCTACAGATGTCCGATTGACTCCATTCTTATTGCGTTTTACAGCTAACAGGAAGGGCTACAATCGCTATTTCAGCTACTGAAGTCCGATTCGGACGGGAAGATGGTCTAAACCTAAGCTCAAGATGACATGTTTTTGCCGGAATTCTATTTTATTATTAGACTTGTAATTTAAATTAAAGCCCAATTACTTAAGTGGCCTAAAGCCAAGTTTTAGTTTTAGTTTTATTTTATTTATTTTATTTTATATTTTAGTCAGATGGGCCGATCTGAATTGAGCCCAGCCCAAATTGGGTTTTGAACCCTAGGGGCATATGTAGGAGAGGAGGGGAAACATTTTGGTATTATGTAATTTTCAAATTGGAGGATCAAGGCACTTTTTCTCTGAAGCGTTCTTCGCGTTCTTCGCGTTCTTCATCTTCTTCTTCTTTTTCTTTTATGCAATTTAATTTGTAATCATGTTTATCCTAGTCATGCTAGGCTAAACCCCCTTTTAATCGACCTAAGGGGAAGGGATTCCATGGATCTGTTTAGAGGATCTGCGATCAATCTCTAACCAGATTTGTTTCTTTACCCTAACTCAGATCAATATCGTGCGATTGTGGATATTCGATCTGAGGTTCGCGATTGCGATTATGGGTGAAGAATGATCATCAGATTTGATGATCCGATTAACCTCAATTGGAAATAAGGATTCTGATTCAATTGAGATTAATCATGAATTTGGTAATTTTTCTAATTCTTTAACCAGATTTGTTTCTTTTCCTAACTCAGATCGATATCGTGCGATTGTGGATATTCGATCTGAGGTTCGCGATTGTGATCATGGAAAAGGAATAATCATCAGATTTGATGATCCAATTGTTCTCAATTGAAAATAAGGATTCTGATTCAATTGAGATCAACCGTGAATTTGGTAATTTTTATCCAATGAAGGACGTCCATGGAACCCTAACACTAGGTTGGTTAATTTTGAATTACGAATTTTAATTCCAATTTTATATTCTGCCTTTTAAATTATTTAAACTGAAATCAAAACCCCCCATTTTATTTTCTATTTTCAGCAACGATTTTCACCCAAACAATTTCCTTGAGAGACGACTTAGGGTTTCCACTTTACTGCAAATTTTCTGAACCCTAAATAAAAATAATTTTTAATTTGCACGAGTTCGACAGCTCGTGTCAAATTTGGCGCCGTTACGGGGGAAATTGCATCGGTCTAAATCGTTTCTGTTTCTAAAATAAAAAGAAAAAAAATTGAATTGTCTTTTAATTTTCGTTTCTGTTTAAGTTTTCATTTTAATTTTTGTTTCTGTTTCAGTTTTCATTTGAATTATCTTTTCTGTTTTAGGTTACTTTTTAATTTTCGTTTATGTTACAGAGTTTAAAAAAAATTTAAAAAAAAATTAATTTTCTTTAATTCTCCTTAATTTTTTTTAATTCTCTTTTATTTTAATTTTCTTTTAATTTTCGTTTTCTGTTTAAAACAAAAAACAAAAAGCAAAAAAAAAAAAAAGCAAAAAAAAGCAAAAAAAAATTGTTTTTGAATTGTCTATTTTTGTGTGTTTTTATTTTTCTGAGCATACCTTAGTGCAAGCATCCACAGTCCAATCCTTAGCAGCTTCTACAGTAGCATCAAGCATGAATAATCAAAGAATTGAAAATAAGCTTGAAGAGTTAAACTCGCTGGTGAGACAATTGGCAGTAACACAGATAGTGCAGCCTCCCACTCCACAGATGAGCAACTTGTGTGGTATCTACTGTAATCCTCTTCATCCCACGGATGTCTGCCCCTCCTTTCATGATAGCATCCCTCTAGTTGACCAGACAGTAGCTGTAGTAGGAGTTTTTCCAGGAAAATTGCAGTATCAGCAGCAACAATACAATCCCTTCTCTAATACTTACGATCATGGCTGGAAGGATCATCCCCACTTGAATTGGAATCAGAACCTGAACCAGCAGAGCCTTCCTCCTTATCAACAGAGGCAAAATTTCCAGCAGGCTGTACCTCCATAACATTTGCAACAGGAGCCACTAGCCCAACAACAGATCAATTGCGATCCTTCACTAGAAGATTTGGTGAAACAGATGGCGACGAGTAACTTGCAATTTCAGCAGCAGACCGAATCTACAATTCAGAACCTGCAAACACAGATTGGGCAGTTGGCAACATCAATCAGTCAGGTTCAACCTCAAAGTTCCAGTAGTTTTCTTCCTCCGCAAACAGTTCCAAAACCAAAAGGGAATGCAAATGCCAGTGCTATATCTCTAAGGTTAGGCAAGCAACTGCATGAGCCCCAGCAAGCTACAGTTGAGGATGAACTAGCATTGGAAAAAAATAAGACAGCACAAGAGAAGCGAAAACTTGACAATGAACTCTGTTCCGCTTCCCTTCCCTCAAAGAGCCATCAATTCCAGGAAATTGGCAGAAATAGCACAAGAGAAGGAGTTACTAGACACATTCAGGAAGGTTGAAGTTAACATTCCTCTCTTAGATGCGATCAAGCAGATTCCAAAATATGCCAAATTCCTAAAAGAATTATGCATCAATAAGAGGCGACTGAAGGGGGACGAGCTAGTTAACGTGAGCCATAATGTATCAGCCCTCATCCAACCCATGCCTGAGAAATGCAAAGATCTAGGAACATTTACTATTCCCTGTATTATAGGAAGTTCTATATTTGATGTTTGCATGCTAGACTTAGGTGCTTCCATTAAAGTCATGCCTGAGTCTGTTTACAAGTCCCTTGGTCTTGATCCTTTGCGTGCTACTGGTGTTATTATCCAGTTAGCCAATAGGAGCAATGCTCACCCTTCTGGTTTAATTGAAAATGTTTTAGTCAGAGTAAATAACCTGATATTTCCTGCTGACTTTTACATTTTAGATATGGGGGGTGAGTCTCCTAGTAGTATGCCCCCAATCATACTTGGGAGACCCTTTTTGGAAACTGCAAGGACCAAATTAGATGTGCATGCTGGGACTCTATCCATGGAATTTGGTGATAGCATTTTACATTTTAGTATATTTGATTCCATGAAGCATTCTAAGGTTCAAGTTGAGCATTCAGTTTCATGCATAAATGTGATTCATGATGTTGTTGGTAAGGTTGATTCTGAATTGATTAATGATTGTGCATTACCTGTGGATTTTGACCTACCTATTAACGATTCTGAATTTGTACTAAATGTGAAGTTAGGAAAGACTCCCCATTCTGGTAATGATTTTGATCCTAACTGTCATGGACCCAAGATGAAATGGGTACAAAAAATTTCTTCCTCTATTTTTAGTATGCAGAAAAGTTTGCGTAAGGTTGGAAGAATGGATCAAGAGAAGAAGAAATGCATACAGAAAAGAAAGCCCCCAAAGTTGCGTGATAAGCAGATGGGGAAGAGTTGCACAATGATTGGCCATCACCTCAAAGTTGTTTATGAAGGACCCTGGAAGCAACCTGTGGAGACAGAGGCTCTACTCACTGATGTTGTTTATCCTCCTTAGGGAGTCCAGGGAGTCTTCTTCCCTCTTTTTCTTTTCTTTCTTTTATTTGCATTTTTCTTTTTCTTTCTTTCTTTTAGTTTTTGACTTTCGTAGGTAGATTTTCCTCTTCTTTCTGGTTATTATTGAGTGTTACATGGAGTAGACTTAGATCACAATGTTTGATAGTAAAGTCTATTAGGCTTTGATCTCAATTCTTGGATTGCAATACTTGTTGATTGATGCTGTGATGCTGATTGCATGATTTGGTTACCCCTTGTGAAGTTTTGAGCTTGTCTACATGGCATATCTTCTGGCCATGCTTTCATTCTTGTGTGCTTCTGCTCTTGATCTTTTTTCTCTAGAACTTGCTATGATTCTTTTTGAAATTGCATTTTTCACTTCATGCATGAATATGATTGAGGCATTCATTTCTTTCTTTATCCACTTTAGCCAGATAGCCATCCCTTACATTATTATCCCTTGATGAGCCCCTTTGAGCCTTTATATCCTTTACTTCTTGAGCCACATTACAAGCCTAAGTGAAAAAAACCAATTAACTCCACACCCTGGAGATTTACTGAGCAATGGTTTTAACTGTGATGTTGTGTTTAAGTGTGGGGGTTTGCCTGAGGCGTGCAAAAATTTAAGTGTGGGGGGTGACAATGTGATTCTTTTCTCTGCTATGTGGTTCTTCTATGTTATAAAAAAAAACAAAAAAAAATAGAAAAAGAAAAAATAAAAAAATAGAAAAAACAAAAAGAAAAAAATAGAAAATAGAAAAAAAAAAGAAAAAAAGAAAAAAATGTGTGTTTATTTTTATCTTTTCATTATCTTTGTGTAAGTTCTCAACCCTTGCTCTTGTAGATTTCTAGGGTGTTTAACCTTCTTTTCCCATATTTCATCCATACCTTCACCTCAGCCCCATTACAACCCTGCATAAAGCCCTCTTGATTTGTGCATGCATGTGTTAGTAGCAGTGGAGAAGTAGAATTTGAGCAAGCCTATGGTAAATTGATTTTTCTTGAGTATATTTGAGTGATACACTGATTACCTGATACACTTGAGAGAAAAACATTGAGAGCATCTTGTGTGAAACCATTTTCTGTAATTGGCATGTGCAGCAAAAATTAGCAAGTCTTGTGATTTGAGATTAGGGAATTCCAGTCCTGATTGATTTAGCGGTGAAGACTTGTGATCTTTTGTATTTCTTGTATGCTTGGTAATTGTTAGAAAGGATTGGTTGATCTTAGTCTTTGCTTTTAATCTTAGTTTTTGCCCAGGAGTGCAAAAAGATAAGTGTGGGGGAATTTGATAACTCATATTTTATTACACTTATTTGTAACTCTTAGTTGATATTTTTAGGTTTTATTTGAATTAAATAAAGGTCTTTTGGGTTAAATTAGAATTCTAGTTTTTAATTGGGTTTAATTGATTTTCGTCATAATTTTTCAGATTTATATTACTTTCGTATTTTGACCATATCTCACTCTACACATGTCCGATTGACTCCATTCTTATTGCGTTTTACAGCTAACAGGAAGGACTACAATTGCTATTTCAGCTACTGAAGTCCGATTCGGACGGGAAGATGGTCCAAAACCTGAGCTCAAGATGACATGTTTTTGCTGGGATTCTATTTTATTATTGGACTTGTCATTTAAATTAAAGCCCAATTACTTAAGTGGCCCAAAGCCAAGTTTTAGTTTTAGTTTTATTTTATTTATTTTATTTTATATTTTAGTCAGATGGGCCGATCTGAATTGAGCCCAGCCCAAATTGGGTTTTCAACCCAAGGGGCATATGTAGGAGAGGAGGGGAAACATTTTGGTATTATGTAATTTTCAAATTGGAGGATAAAGGCACTTTTTCTCTGAAGCGTTCTTCGCGTTCTTCATCTTCTTCTTCTTCTTATTTTTCTTTTATGCAATTTAATTTGTAATCATGTTTATCCTAGTCATGCTAGGCTAAACCCCCTTTTAATTAACCTAAGGGGAAGGGATTCCATGGATCTGTTTAGAGGATCTGCGATCAATCTCTAACCAGATTTGTTTCTTTACCCTAACTCAAATCAATATCGTGCGATTGTGGATATTCGATCTGAGGTTCGCGATTGCGATTATGGGTGAAGAATGATCATCAGATTTGATGATCCGATTAACCTCAATTGGAAATAAGGATTCTGATTCAATTGAGATTAATCGTGAATTTGGTAATTTTTCTAATTCTTTAACCAGATTTGTTTCTTTTCCTAACTCAGATCGATATCGTGCGATTGTGGATATTCGATCTGAGGTTCGGGATTGCGATCATGGAAAAGGAATAATCATCAGATTTGATGATCCAATTGTTCTCAATTGAAAATAAGGATTCTGATTCAATTGAGATCAACCGTGAATTTGGTAATTTTTATCCAATGAAGGACGTCCATGGAACCCTAACACTAGGTTGGTTAATTTTGAATTACGAATTTTAATTCCAATTTTATATTCTGCCTTTTAAATTATTTAAACTGACCTTTTATTTTCTATTTTCAGCAATGATTTTCATCCAAACAATTTCCTTGAGAGACGACTTAGGGTTTCCAATTTACTGCAAATTTTCTGAACCCTAAATAAAAATAATTTTTAATTTGCACGAGTTCGACAGCTCGTGTCACTAGGTTCCGCAGAGGACTTAGTGAGGATATCGCTGCTCACATCGCCGGTTATGCTTCGAGAGACTTTGGGACACTGGTGCAGCAATGTCGGGATATCGAGGACTTTTGTAGTGCGAGCAAGGCCCAGAAGTCCAAAGTTGCTAAGACGAAGAAGGTTGCTGGTAGTTCCACTTCTTGGAGAGACAGGAAGTTCGGGAACAAAGGTAAAGGTAAACAGATGGCGACTCGGCAGGCGCCGAACCAGTTCAAGAGGACTTCTGCTCAGGGGAGTGCAGCGAGACCTCCTGCTCCCATATGATCGGGATGCGGGAAGACTCATTTTGGGTCGTGCTCTACAGGCCAGTTGATATGCTTTCAGTGTGGCAAAGAGGACCACTACTCCAGAGTCTGTCCGTCGGTGACGGCGACAGCTACTGCAGTGCAGGCAGTTCCTTTGCAAATGGTTCCTACAGCGAGACCAGCAGTGCCACCTGTGACTGGACGTGTTTATACTCTGGATCGTCAGCAGTCAAATCGAGCTCCGAACCTTGTTAGAGGTACTGTTACCATTAGTGGTTCATCTTTTGATGTCTTGTTTGAATCTGGGGCTACGCATTCTTTTGTTGCTACCCCGATTGTTGTGGGGCTAGAGTTGCCCATGTCTGTGCTTTCTCCACCATTACGGGTGACCACTGCCACCGGAGAAAGATGTGATTCTACCACTGTTCATCTTGATGTAGCGTTTCAGTGGGATGGCCGTGACTTCTCGGTAGATCTGATAGGATTGTCGATGGCCAACTTGGAGATTATTCTGGGCATGGATTGGTTGTCTAGAAATTGTGTGATGATTGACTGTTGTGCCAAGCGTGTGGTGATGTCTCCGTGTGATTCCACAGCTAGTTCCTCGATGTACATTTCGTTATTGCAGGCTGGGAGAGCCTTGAGAGCAGGGGCATTTGGATATGTCATGTTGGGAGGTTTAGTGAGTGGGACACAGGAGGACATTGCTGGCATTCCTGTGGTGAAGTAATTCCTCGAGGTGTTCCCTGAGGAGATTCCTGATTTCGCGCCACAGAGAGAGATAGAGTTCTCCATTGATCTATTGCCTGGTGTGGGGTCGATTTCATTAGCTCCATATCAGATGTCGCCACCGGAGTTGGCAGAGCTGAAGAAACACGTTGAAGATCTTTCGGCGAAGGACTTCATTAGACCGAGTGTGTCTCCTTGGGGAGCACCGGTTATCTTCGTGAAGAAGAAAGACGGGACAATGCGATTGTGCACCGACTATAGACAGCTGAACAAGGTGACGATCAAGAACAAGTATCCCCTTCTGCGAATTGATGATTTGCTGGATCAGCTCAGGGGTGCTTGCGTGTATTCGAAGATTGATCTCCGGTCCGGATACCATCAGATTCGGGTGAAGTCGGAGGATGTCCCTAAGACCGCATTTCACTCGAGATACGGTCACTTTGAGTATTTGGTGATTCCGTTTGGACTCACCAATGCACCTGCAGTGTTCATGGATTACATGAACCGGATTTTTCCAGCCGTACCTGGATCAGTTTGTGATCATCTTCATTGACGATATTCTAAGTTACTCCAAGACGGAGGAGGAGCATGCGGAGCATCTGAGGATTGTTTTGCAAGTGCTGAAGGAGAAGAAGTTGTATGCGAAGCCTTCAAAGTGTGAGTTTTGGCTCAAGTCTGTGAAGTTTCTTGGGCATGTGGTTTCAGCGGATGGAGTTGCAGTGGATCCGAACAAGATCGAGGCAGTGATGGATTGGGCGAGGCCCAAGACTGTTTCTGAAATTAGGAGTTTCTTGGGCTGGGTACTACAGGAGGTTCATCGAGGGATTCTCCAAGATGGTATTGTCGTTGACTCGCCTTACTCGTAAGGAGACTCCATTTGTGTGGACTCAAGAGTGTGAGGAATGCTTTCAGGAGTTGAAGGAGAGATTGACTACCGCACCTGTGTTGATCCTTCCTGATCCTGATGAGCAGTTTGAGCTTTACTGTGATGCTTCTGGAAAGGGGCTAGGCTGTGTTTTGATGCAGACTGGTAGATCGGTTGCTTTTGCTTCGAGGCAGTTGAAGCCTCATGAGGAGAACTACCCGACTCATGATTTGGAGTTGGCGGCGATCGTGTTTGCTTTCAAGATTTGGAGGCATTATCTTTTTGGTTTGAGGTTTATGGTGTTCAGTGACCACAAGAGCTTGAACTATCTTTTTGACCAGAAAGAGCTGAACATAAGGCAGAGGAGATGGATGGAGTTCCTGAAGGATTACGACTTTGAGATGAAGTACCATCCTGGAAAGGCCAATGTGGTAGCCGACGCTTTGAGCTGGAAATCCGGGAGCTTATCCAGTTCGTTATTTTGTAACTTTGATGTGGTTGCAAAGTTTCAAAAGCTGGCAGTGACCTCTTCATGCAAGAGTACACTTTTCGAGATAGAAGCAGCAAACGTGGTGAACGAGCTGTTGGAAAAGATCAAAGAGGCTCAAGTGAAGAGAGAGTGCCTGGATTACGTGAAGAACCAAGACGGTGTGTCTTGGAATGAGGATGGACTTCTGATGTTTCAGCAGAGGATTGTGGTCCCTCGAGATCCGTTGACCGATGAGGTTATAGCAGAAGGCCATAAAGGCCAGTTTTCTATCCACCTTGGTGCTACAAAGATGTATCAAGATCTGAAGAAGAACTTCTGGTGGCCGGGCATGAAGAAAGATGTTGGTTGTTTTCGTGTCCAAGTGTTTGATTTTTCAGAAAGTGAACATTGAACACCAGAAGCCGCCTGGTAAGCTTCAACCTCTTGAGATTCCGGAATGGAAATGGGAGAGCATTTCCATGGACTTCGTGGTGGGTTTGCCGAAGACTCAGGCGGGTTGTGAATCTATCTGGTTCATTGTGGACAGATTGATGAAATCTGCCCATTTTCTTCCAGTGAAGGTGAGCTTCACTACAAAGTAGTTGGCCAGAATTATGTTCGCGAGATTGTGAGGCTTCACGGGGTGCCCGAGAGTATCATCAGTGATAGGGATCCGAAGTTCACATCTCAGTTCTGGAAGGCGCTGTAGGAGAATTTTAGTACACAGTTGAGATTGGGTACCATCTATCACCCTCAGACTGATGGACAGACTGAGAGGACCATCCAGACCTTGGAGGACATGTTGAGAGCTTGCACGTTGGAGCAGGTTTCAGCATGGGATAGGTCCCTTCCGTTGGTTGAATTTTCGTACAACAATAGCTTTCATGCTAGTCTGGGCATGGCGCCCTACGAAGCGTTGTACGGTAGGAGGTGTCGCACTCCTACCTGCTGGTCGGAGGTTGGAGATAAGGAGCTTTTTGGCTTGGACTTCGACGAAGATACCACCCAGCAGATCTAGATGATCCGAGAGAAGGTGAAGCAGGCGCAGAATCTTCAGAAAAGTTACTACGATGTCAAGCATCGTCCACTGGAGTTCAGTGAGGGTGAGCACGTTTTTGTGAGACTTTCACCTGTAACCGGTGTTGGACGAGCACTCGGAGCGAGGAAGTTGAGCCCGCGATTTATTGGGTCATACCAGATCCTTGGTAGAGTAGGACCTGTTGCCTATCGACTTGCCTTGCCTACGAACTTAGCCAACATCCTCAACGTGTTTCACGTGTCTCAGCTTCGCAAGTACGTGACGGATCCTTCGCACGTGGTGTAACCGGATGATGTGGAAGTTCGGGTTAACTTAAAAACTCCCGTCGGACCACTCAAGATTCTCGATCGTGGCAAGAAGCAGCTGGGAGCAAGACCATTCCGATGGTCAAAGTGCAGTGGACTGGACGAACTCCTGAGGAGTGTACTTGGGAGCGAGAGGACGAGCTTCTCCGGCAGTACCCTGACTTTCGAGACAGGCATGTTTCTGATTTTGAGGACTAAATCCTTAAAAAGGTGGGGTGAATGTAAGAACCCGCACCGTTAATTAAGGTAATTAATTAATTAATTGTGATAAATAGGAAATAATTCCGTAATTGACCCTAATAATTATCATGAGACTCTAATAAATATAGTAAGTGCGTAATAATGCTGAAAGTTGCTTTTCGAAAGAAAAGTCCAGATAACGGTTCTGCTAGTTGGTATAAATGCGTACTGAAAAAGTATCCCGGAATATTATAATAAGTGCATGATAATTACTATAATATTATATAGGACTTGTAAAACGAGTTTCAAGTTAAAATAATGAGGACTCGTGCCAGAACTGATACTGGCTATGGAAAAGCGCGTACCGGAAAGTTGTTTAGAAAAATATAATAAAAATATGATAATTCTTGTAAAATTGAGTAGGTTAAGAATCCTGAGTTTAGGATTAAAATGCTAAGCGTAGCAATTAAAGCTAATACTGTGTGTTTTATTTTAAAGTGGCTATATAAGTGCATTTTCACAAAACCCTAGGTGGATATCAGCCTCCTACGTGACTCTTTGCTGGTGTGTGAGCTCTCCATGCTTCCACCATCATTCCTTGATCATTCTTGCTTGATTTTTTGTCAAGTCTTCACATTTTCTTTTCTTTTTCATCATCTAAATACTTGGTTGGAGTGAGAGTGAGCTTGGAGAGTAAAAGGGGCAGTCATTTCTGAGTTTGGGGACTGTCTTGAGGAACCTTGAGTGCTGACTTGGTTGGTTGAGTTGTTGGAGCCTTTGCAATGGCACTTGGTGCACCAATGTGTGATCTTTGAGTGCAAAGAAACCACCTTTGAGTTCATTTTCGTTTTCTTGGTGAAGTCAGGACCTTTGGTGTTGGTAGTTAGCTCCAAGAGCATCCCTCTTTTCTGTTTGAAGCTTAGGTGAGTGGTTCAACCCATGATCATAAGTTTTTATGCTTAAACAAGACTGGGTTGGAGTGAGAGTGAGCTTGGTGAGTAAAATCGGCAGTCATTTCTGAGTTTGGGGACTGTCTTAAGGAACCTTGAGTGCTGACTTGGTTGGTTGAGTTGTTGGAGCCTTTGCAATGGCACTTGGTGCACCAATATGTGATCTTTGAGTGCAAAGAAACCACCTTTGAGTTCATTTTCATTTTCTTGGTGAAGTCAGAACCTTTGGTATTGGTAGTGAGCTCCAAGAGCATCCCTCTTTTCTGTTTGAAGCTTGGGTGAGTGGTTCAACCCATGATCATGAGTTTTTATGCTTAAACAAGACATCAACAGAAGATCCACCAACTGTAATAGTACCTCTCACAAGGATCGGGGCTCTGTCCAACTGCTGACGATCCAAGATGTAAACTCGCCTAGTGACACGAGCTCGAACTCGCACAAATTAAAAATTATTTTTAATTAGGGTTCATAAATTTGCAGTAAAGTGGAAACCCTAAGTCATCTCTCAAGGAAATCGATTTGGTAAAAATCGCTTATGAAAAAAGAAAATAAAAAGGGGTTTTTTGATTTCGGTTGAATAAAAGTCAAAATATAAAAACTGGGATTAAAATTCGTAATTAAAATTAACCAACCTAAGATTAGGGTTCCTAGGATGTCCTTCATTGGATAAAAATTACCAAATTCATGATTAATCTCAATTGAATCAGAATCCTTATTTTCAATTGAGAACAATCGGATCATCAAATCTGATGATTATTCATTTTCCATAATCGCAATCGCGAACCTCAGATCGAATATCCACAATCGCACGATATCGATCTGAGTTACAAAAAGAAACAAATCTAGTTAGAGAATTATAAAAATTACCAAACTCATGATTAATCTCAATTGAATCAGAATCCTTATTTTCAATTGAGATCAATCAGATCATTAAATCTGATGATCATTCTTTACCCATAAACGCAATAACGAACCTCAGATCTAATATCCACAATCGGACGATATTGATCTGAGTTAGGGTAAAGAAACGAATCTGGTTAGAGATTGATAGCAGATCCTCTAGACAGATCTATGTAATCCCTTCCCCTTACGTTGATTAAAAGGGGGTTTAGCCTAGCATGGCTAGGATAAACATGATAAAAAGTAAAGAAAGAAGAAAAAGATGAAGAACACGAAGAACGCTTCAGAGAAAAAGTACTTGATCCTCAATTTTGAAAATTACCTGTACCAAAAAAAAAAAAGAAAATTACAGAATGAATAATAGTTTCCTACTCTGCCGTCATATACCTCTACCGAAATCAGGTTAGGGTTCAGTTCTGATCGGCCCATATGTCTAAAAATACGAAATAAATAAAATAAAATAAAACTAAAACTTGGCTTTGGGCCACTTAAGTAATTGAGTTTTAATTTAAATTACAAGTCTAAAACTTCAGCAAAACGTGTCCGACTTGACGCAAGAAATAGACAAGCTTCTAGTTCGAATTGGGCTTCTATCTCTTCATATGAATTGTAGCCCTCTGTGTTATCTGAAAAACCCAACAAGAACGGAGTCAATCCAAGAACTGTGGACCAAGATATTGCCAAAATACAAAAGTAACGTAAAGCTGAAAAACTCTGACGAAAATAAATTAAACCCAATCAAAAATTAAAAATGTAAATTAACTCAAAACATCATTATTTTATTCAAATAAGTCCTAAAAATACTAATCAAGAGTAACAAATAAGTGCAATAAAATATGAGTTATCACCCAGTGGCTGGTGGCACAACAAGTGCCGCTATAGATGCAAGGGGAATCATCTGAAGTGGATCTTCCTGAACAGCTGCAGCTCTCGCCATCGATGACGGACACTCTCTAGCATAGTGGCCCTCCTTGCCACACTGGAAATAGATAGTCTGGCCAGTAGAACACGGCCCTGAATGAGCCTTCCTGAAGATGCCATGAAGATTGAGGTATGTTGTTGCATAGAGTATTTTATTTATTATGTTACTTGGATTGAAACCTTTGCAGGCGTACGTGAACTAAGGTATGGTACTATGTGAATGGATATATTAATTAACATATATTGACTGAAATGAACATGAATACGATTCTGTACTATGAAAGGAATCATGGCTTTATTCTAAAGATTGAGGAGTTATGAAAATTGTAAGTTGAGACACGACTAGAGTCATGGAATAGGACATAAAACTCACCCAGGTTAGTGTGAAATCGAGTCAGTGGCTCAGGTGACCTCTACTTATAAAGTGACTGATGACCCTAGAGAAATGAATGATGATTTTCATGTTGACCGATTTAAACTTAGAAGGCAAGTTGTAAATGTTTCAAGAATTCTTGTAAGTGGATGTTGGATCGGTATGGACACAAGACTTAATTAATTAATTATTAATTACACTATAAATGACAACCGTTGATTTCCATCCATCAACAGCTGAGATGGGGAGTAAAACTCAAACATCTTACTCTGGAGTCAAGAGAACCCTCCTAATATATATATATATATATATATATATATATATATATATATGGATTTGAGTGTGTGTAGTGGGTTTTTGAGTAAAGGGGCATGTTAGATGTATGTATGCTTATAACGACTATAATTTATTAGCTTGATGAGTTGTTATATGCAAGTTGGATCAATGACTAAAATTTAGAATGTAACTTATACATAAGTTAATTTCAATTTAACAGTTTATTTTTTCAGCTCTATCGTTCGATTTTATCAACAAAATATTTTGATAAAGCAAAAGTTTCAAAATGATTTGATATCAAAAAGTGACTAGAGAGATTTTTCAGATTTTGTTTAATTTAAATATTTATTTATCAAGTCCAAATTGTAACTGTTTTCATTATTTGTTCATTGTGTGGTATTCTCAATCATTATTATATATTTTTTTACATAAAGCTAAAGAGTTAATTTCTGATTTCATTTCTCCGGATTGACAATTCGATTTTTTTTAATTGGTGAGACTGAAAAAAGTTTTTTTAGACGAGATATATATTAAATTCGCGTATTATAGATCATGTACGGAAACCTTAATGACTATTGTTTTAGTGTTGATCAATTACCTTCACTTGATGGATTAATTGTAAATTTAGATAACTCTAAATTGAATAGGTTGATATTGAGTATAACACACTACATCTGGTCCACATATTACTTTCTAGGGACGGTTTGTCTACTCTTAAAAGAAACAAAAAGTAAATAAAATATGATCACTCTAAGCTGCACAAGTAGGAGCTTTGCCCGTAATTACGGGCTTGACATTGGCACATTTAGCGGTTGCTGGGGCTCCATTGAACGTGAGATCAATATTGCTTAACTCAACACCCTCACAAGGGTTACCACTGCTGCAAATAAGAATCAGCCCTTCTGGAGTTCCTGAAGTGCCCTTAATGTTCTTGAAGGAAACCTTGCTTATCTTTACTTTTGATGGAGTCTAAGACATTGAAAGCGTACAAGAAATAGACAAAAATGAGTCATTTAAATTACCTCATTCAAATTAAGACAAGAAGATTACTAGTTAAGATAATAACATTAAAGGATAAAATAAAATTTTTGGATGAAATACCTGCTTGTTGCACGTGTTCCATGGACAGTACTCTTGGTCTATGATGACAGGGTTCTTAACATTAACAACAGTAATATCTTCAAAATGCATATCGCTGGCATGAGATGTTCCAGGGGCGCTAGGCCAAGTCTTGATCCTAACACCATTGTCAGTGTCAGTGAAAGTGCAATTCTTAACACGTAAACCTTCAACGGGTTCTTCATTTGGGTACTTCCCAAGGCTTCCAACACTAATACCATGACCAGGTCCACAATTCACATTTTGGACAGTTATTTGTTTACTCCCATCACCCAATGAGATACAGTCGTCTCCAGTACCAATGTTTGAGTTAAGAACTTTCACATCAATTGATCTTCCAATGTGGATTCCATCAGTGTTAAAGCTCTCTGCAGGGGCAATAACTTTGAAGCCATCAAATGTAAAATTGTTGCATCCCAAAACATTCACATGAAAGTATTTGCTGTCCTTAGTTGTAATGTCTCGGACAACTGAATGTTTGAGAAAATTAAAACCAAAATTCTGTTGCCATTTGACAGAAAAATCAATTAGAATGCCTGATATATAATTGATACTATTAAAGGTAAAAGTTTATGTGTCATTAAAATTTCGATATTAATATTTACCATTGGAAGCTTCTTGCAATTAGTGTCTTTCACACAAGCATTTTGCTTCCAAGCAGTTGCACCTTGACCATCGAAAATTCCCTTGCCCGATAAGGTGAAAAAGTCAACATATCCAATCTTGATCCATTGATCGACCCCCTTGAGGTCATCAGGGTTTGGCGGTGCTTGAATTGTGCCATCAACTCGAACTTCAATAGGAGCCTTGCAAGGACCTTTGACATCAACGGCGTTCATCTTGTATGTACCAGCACCAATCACAATTTTGGCTGGAGTTGTTGATGCACATGCTTGTTTCCAAGCACTTAAGAATGCCTTAACAGTTAACAACATGCAAAACACAAATCAATTATAAATCACGAAAGAAAAGGACTTGGCCCTTGACACTATAAAAAATGATAATAATAATAATAATAATAATAATAATTCTAATGTCAGCTCATCATGATAATACCGGAGTTATATCTGCATTTGGTGCTCCGCCAAATTTTGATATGTCAAAGACCCCTGCAGGTTGGGCTCTACCAAAGTCAGCTAGAAATAAGAATAAAACAATTGCTGTGATGGCGAACTTCATATCTGTTTTGATTATTATCGCTAGAACGTTGTCTTCTTGCAATTCTCTTGAAGAATGAATGAGGTTTCAATGTATAGTGCAACTCAATTTATATTGGAGCGGAAAGCCTCAAGACCATAAATTGTATCCAAATATAACTTTTTTCCATTTTTAATTGTTTGGCTGAGTTTTGGTATATTATTAGTAATTCATTTTTCATCACTAATCAATGTCTATAGTTATTCAGTGTATTATGTACCAATTAGATATCCTATTCCTAGGCATCATATTGATCACCAGTTTTCCATACCAACTATCAATATAAAAATAATGCATACGAGATTGCATTAATATATGTATCATTTATATAATTAAATTAAAGCAAGAAGGTGCATGCAGAATTCAACTGGTATCAAGGTTCTTACAAATGAATTTTAAGATAAGGGTTTCGATTAGACAAAATTCAATATGAAAACATGTTATAAAAAGAATTAGATTACTAGCATAGTTCTAAGAAACCAACGCCGTACAGGAGGACCAGAGGGAACGGCAAATACTTTTAAGTTGTAACAACTACGATTTTGGTATTACACAAATAATCTTGCGCTCGCGATCCACTTGCAAAACTTATCAATTTATTTTATAGAAGTGAATTTATATAACAACTAAGAATTCTAATAGGAAAAGCATGTTCACACCACCACAATGCTTAGGTATAATTTATATTTATATATACATGAGATATATGAGTTAGGACTTAAAAAAATAAAAAAGACTTGAGTCGCCAGTTTAATGACTATGATTTCGCATTTATATTTTGTTGTAAAAATGCACAACAATCATTTAAATTCTCTCATTCGTAATTGATCTTCTACATTGTTGATCGAGATGAACCTATATACAAGTGGCCATCCCCTGTTGCCTTGACCATTAGCATCCCATACTGAAAAGTTACGAGAAGTATCCTCGGTTATGGCAGGAACAACGACTCCACCGCCTCGCATTCGAATTCTTGGAAATATATTTTAACGAACCAAATTGGATAAAAATTAGAATTGATGATTATTTGGTGATTCACAAATACAAGACAAGTTCAAATACGAATTATAAAGAAATTTGACAATCCTAAAAATCTTTAATATGATTCTAATTGTGAGAATGTTGTTGCCTTGCTAACGTTTATATAAGTAGCGTGCAAGTATACGCGACAACGAGTAATATAGGGCGTACTTAAGATCCCAATATCGTTCCCATAAGAATCTTTTGGCGAAAAGTTTAGAAGTAAAATTGCAATGCTCAAAACTGAATTTCAAAAAGAAAATTAAATTAAATTGGGTAAACAGAAAATAAGAGAAACTAGAAATTAATGTTCACTTGAAGGTTTCTGATTAAAAATTGAGGTCACTTGCTTAAAACACAAAATAAAATAAATTGAGAAAATTATTTTGGGGATTTTCTATTTGATTATATTTTCACAAAATTACTAAGAATTTAAATTAATAAAGAGAAATCAGAATTGAAAGAGTTGTAAGAGTTCTAATAAAAAAAATGGGTTGTGCTTCGATTCCATACCCATAGATCTTGAGGTGTAATTACTTAACAAAATTCTTTAACAATTTTTTTTCAATTGGTAGAATAATGTAGTTTTTTAATCTCTTAAAAACCCTTTTCCCTTTTTTTCCCAAACATCTTATCCCCCAAGCTAATGAGATTAAGAGCTTGCAGCTCATGTCCTCATAACCACATGGAAGAGTAAAAAATCAACTCAGAAATTCTCCCTCAAATAATTCCTTATTTGAGTTCATGAAACCAACTCAATTTCCAGAGAAGATCATTTCCCAATAAACTTCCCCTAAGCGAACATATTCCATACGGCCTAAATGGAATTACATTCAAACATATAAATCAGAGTTGAATTAAAGAAATTAAACATTACAGCCAGAAAAGTAATTGACATCAATCAGTTTGGTTGGGGTCTCAGCCAGCTAACCCTTAGAGATTTTAGCTCAAATCCATAAGGATTGAGCTAATTAACATGAATGAAAGAAACTACAAAGAAAATAAAATGCAGCAATCTCAAACTACTGTACGAGTGATATTCACAGAAATAGCCTCATCACCGTGCTTGCATTTACAAAACAAAATCTCAAGCTATTACAGTACCAGAATGCAAAAACCAAATTTAAATCAAAATGAAGGAGAATAAAATGAAAACTAAAAGTAGTTCCAAAAGCTAGCATACATTTTTCGCCCAAGCTCCTATTTATCACAGCTCTCATACACATGCATAGTCTGAGCACTCCATAAGCATCGTCAATGTGTGCTAGCTCTTCACTAATCGTACGATCCTCCTTACTGCAGCACCTCCACGGTTTTTCAACCAAACAAACACTCGCGCATCACTTTTTGTAACAACCTCACCAAGTCCGGAGGAGTGCACTTGGGAGCGGGAGGATGAGCTTATGCTGTAATATCAGGAGTTTAGGGACATGTATGTCTCTAATTTTGCGAACAAAATTCTTAAAAGGTGGGGTGAATGTAAGAACCCGCACTGCTAAATTAGGAATTTAAATGATTTAATTATAAAATTAGGAAATAATTCCATAATTGACCTAGAATAAATGTGAGAAGACCCAAATAATTATAGTAAGGGCTTAATAATATTGAAAGTCGTTTTTCTGACGAAAAGCGCAGATACCGCTTCTTTTTCGCGGTATAAGTGCCTACCGGTGAAGTATCCCAAAAAATTATAATAAGTGTATTAATATTCCTAGAATAATATTTAAGTCAAGAATATCTTAACAACCCGTTACCGGACCGGTGTGTTATCTTCAATTATGATATTATGCGCAGTCACAAACACAACAGTCAAGAATATAGCGCCACGACACAGACAGTTTCTAGAATTCCGGCGCGATCAGCGCCAACCTAGCGCGAATAGCACCAGGATTACGTCTCTTCTCTGTATTTTGGTGCTAATAGCGCCAGGGGTCTGGAGATAGACACCCAAATATGGTAATTCGACCTACTTTGCTATTTTGCCCACAACTTGAGCTATACTAATCAAATTTACGCAATATTGATCTTGTTAGAAAGCTAAAAGAAAGATCTATAACTTACAAGAAGGCCAAGAGGTCTAATTCCATCATATATGAGACAAAAATTGGGCAGAACTCTGTTTATTATTTTCAACCTTTCCCAATTCTTCAATTATGTACCTAATTCATTTTCATCTCAATATACACTTGACTATTTCCCAGCTCAACCAATCCAAAAATTCATAAATCATTCCATCAATTAAACTTCCATAGAACATCATGTACAACAATTGGTTCTTAAGCATAATCCAAGTGGCATGGACAATCCCCATGCTCACTATATCCAAAATATACAACATTAGAGGTATACAATTTCATATTCAAAATACAACACTATGATCAAATGACTTAGAACTATATATGAACATCCAAAGCATGGCACATATAATCTCATGCAATCCAATGTTCATACTCTAAGTCCAAGATACAAAATAATGCTAGTATGTGAAATCCTAAATGATCCTCCAAAAAGATATACTATCCATATGCACTCCATGATCCAATCCTCATATAGGCAAGCCTCTTGCCTAAAGATCCTCCACGCTCATTTTGACCTAAAATGATGTCCCAAAACGCGGGGTGAGATATACAAATATATCTCATTAAACCAAGGATACTAGAGGATCACTCCACCTCATGGCTCACTCAATGTGCAACAAATAACATAGTATGAAATGCATAACATACAATATTGCAAACAACTGGGGACAAGTCCAAGAACATCCACATCAGGATTCCGCTCAAGGACCCCATCATATAACTCCCAGAATCTTCCTGGTGCCTCTCCCATGGATGAGACGACCCTATGGCAAAACCCAACTGGAACTCCTCATGAGCCCTATCCAGTGGAAGTCCCACGTTTGGATCATCCTGGTACCGCTCCTAGAGTCGGCCCCATGGCAAAATCCGACTGGAATCCCCAAAGGGTATCTCCAACCGAAGTCCAAACCAAAACACATCTACTGGCCATAGACCACAAACATCTCACACACAAACAAGCAATAATGCATGAAAGTACATAATCACACAATGCCAAACGCACAAAATCCAATCACAACCTTCCACTAGGTGTGCTGGAGCACACAAGGGACTAAACCCAAGTTCCAAAGATTTACCTCAACTCTAAGCACAATGCTCCAACACGTAAGCTCCAAGTTCAATCTTCCACTATCGCGCCGTGAGAGGCAACCTAAATTGATCACAATATTGATCATTAATACAATTTCCATGCAAACCATTCATTTCACACACATCATAAGAACTTAGAATCACTTAGGCCTAATAGCGCACAACCATATGATTCACCTATCTCAATCACATTACCCCTCACTCAATCACCAATCACAATTATTCTTTAATACATCAATTTTCCTTCCAACCTTTCCCATGGTTCGAATTCCTCATAGATGGTACACCAAGGTTTTCCATCCATTCTAACAATTATACACCTCATATAATCCTACCATTTATTCATACCAACATACAATTAATCATTCTCAACCTTCACATTCATGATCATAACCAACCATTTCATCAATTTCCACCAAATTTCACTAAGTTACAAAATTATATATCACCATAGATTTTATTGGTTCAATCATCATTATACATCATTACAAGAAATAATTAACAAAGGAGTAACATCATTAAAGGTTCCTAACCACCACATTCATCAACACATCATCAACACAAAAACCCATTTTGTGATTTCTACAAAAACTCCATGAAAATAGGAATACTTACAACCAATAGTTTCCTAAGGCTCCAAGGGTTGATAATCAAGTGTCTGTTCAAGCCAAAGCATCACCAATGGCCCCCATTTTCTCAAAACTGCCACCCATTCACCAAGGAGATCTCCTCACACACTCACTCTTTGGAAGATTTCTTAGGATGGAAGATGATCACAAGAGGTAGAGGAACAACTTTGATGTTTGGAGTTTTGTGATTTGGTGGCTAGAAAAAGGGAGTTCCAAAATCCAAAGCTTGGAGCCCCTTCCATGGAGAAAATGCACGGGAGAGAAGGAGAGGGAAAAGAGAGAAAATGATGGAGAAATGAGTTTTGAAGTCACTTAAACCATAGGTGGGTTCCACATGTGATTTAACTTTAATCAATCACCTAATTTAAACCACAAATTCATACCCTACGTATTTTTCTCGTCCATGTCATATTTTTGTTTCCTTAAAATACTGATAACATTTTTACGCTCGGTACAATTATACCGCAATATTTTTACACCGATAAAATTACTATTCATCAAATTTTTGGAACGTGCCTATCCACTCTAATTTTCGCCTTGAATCCATTTCCGACATTATTTTTATCATTTGAGACCTTCTACTCAATTTTTCATGCCTAGGGGTACGTGTTTGGTAAATTACCATTTTGCCCTTTTTACGTATTTCGACCCTAGTTTCAGGATTTTCACTAATCCTACCCTTTTAACCAACATTATCACATTAAATCATGCATTCGAAATATGAGGTGTTATAAATATCAAGTTTGAAGTCGAAATGATGAGAACTGACATCAGAACTAATACCGACAGCGTGAAAACGCGTACCAGAAAAGTGTTGCGAAAAATTAAAATTAAAATATGAGAAATCTTAGAAAAATGGCTACGTTCATAATTTGAAGTTTTAGGTTAAAATGATAAGCGTAACTATTAATTAATACCGTGCGATTACACTTAAGCACGACTATAAATACAAGGGCACACATTTCTAGGTCATAATTTTCACACTTCCTACGTGGGTTTTCTAATCCTATTGGCTGCCACCCTCTCCACCTTATTCCATAGCCTTCTTCTTCATGAAACTCAACCAAGGAACCATCTTTCTTCATTGTTCCTTCACCAAAACATCATATCTAGTGTGCTAGCATTGTGTGGTTGAAAGGTGTAACACCCCGTGTATACCTGATTTGTTAACATGTCATCGTATTAAGCCATGCTTAATAAAAATGCTGAATAACTTTTTCTTTCATTCAATTATGACATCATTATCATTTACCGAGTTGAATACTTAATTCATTTCAAAAGCTCGCCGGTATGTAATTGCAAATAAACCACTAACTGAAATACCTCATATATAGAATGTGTATCTACTCACAGACCTACAACACGTAGTCCGGAGAATATCCTGATGGTTTATACAACTCAGAACTAAAGCAGCAAATATAGTCAATGTGGCATGGACAAATCCCATGCTCACCAAATAAGGCCACAAGGCCCAACAAAGTCTCAACAAGTATAACATAATCAGAAGATAACAAGTCAGCATCCACCATATAATAATAACAACAATCATCTAACTCAACTCCGGTCTCCTACCGCCCGAGGTATCAACCTCAGCATTACCTGAACCTGAAACAGTGCCCTAAACGTGGGGTAAGATCTCTAAACAGAAATCTCAATAAGACAAGGGATCCTCAAGGATCTTCAACCCCAAGCTCACTTACATGTGCAATATAAGTTCAAAAAGCATTTAAACAATATAAGTTCCAAAATAGTGCAATGCAACAGATAATCATGTCATATGTTCAATACTATTTTACTGATCAAAGAAATACAGGAATACGTCTATTAACCACACATAATGCAAGACGCTACTTGCACCCACCCACGGCCTCACCATCTTGTATGATGCCACATACTCAGGCTTAGCGTCTAAGTGAAAACAACACATACATATTATAAGCCATTGCACATATCAGCTCAAAAGCATTTCAAGTATCAAAGCATGTAAACACAACATGCATATAAACCATCCCCCCATGGGACATGGTGGAACTAACAATGGCTAAACCGAGGACACGAAAGCTTACCTTGCAAGCTAACTATCCAATGCCAAGAGTCCACACTAGTTCAATGCTCACACACAACACAGTCACAATCTGTTTGGACTAATAATAAAATCAATATTCGTACTCTACAAGCATATGACATAAAGACAACGCCTTTCCTTTACGTTTCATGTCTTTAGGCTTCTTACAAAGCCTTAAGCCCCTAAACACTTAGCTTCTGACTTGGATTAATTAATACAGAAGTCCTACTTCATCAATCTAGTGTCTAGAATCCCTAAACAGCCTTCTGTATGAACAGTGCAGCTACTGTTCTTCAAAAATACAAAATATCCGGATATTTGTCGGGACAATATGCTGATGTCAATATCCGGATATGCATATCCGAATATCATATCCGGATATCTATATGCGGATATCCACAGACCCCATATCCGGATATCATATCCGGATGTTTCGTGACAGAATGCAGTTCTACATTTCACGAGATATCCTTCCCAAAGGTAGCTCTTTTAACGATTTCAGAGGCTAAAACATGCATTTCTAGGTGTGTTTAAGCTTGCTCAACCTTAGGTTATTAACTTTAGCTTATTACATGCATCAAGGCTTCATTTTTAACCAAGAAAAGACATGAACAAAGGTGATGATCATACCCCAAGCTCAAACAGATGTAGATGATGCTCTTGGAGCTCTCACAACAGCTCCACAAGTCTGACTATGCCCAGCCACGAAAATGATAGTCAAAGGTGGTTTCTTTCTCACCCAAGATCACTCATTGGAGCTCAAAATGTTAGAATAAAGCTCCTAAAACTCAACTCTCAAGGGTCATCCCCCAACAGCCTCTCACACAGACCCACCAACTCAGAAATCTGATCACAACTCACCCCTAATGGTAACTCTCACCCACACCAAGTGTTTAATAGAAGGTTTCATGAAGGAAAGAGGTCTCAAAGCTCTCAAAATGGATGAGGGAGCAATGGAACAGTGCCAAACAGTTCAGCCTCCCAAGGTGGCATGTAGAAGTCTAATATGGCCTAGGGTTTTGGGCCAAACTTGCATATTTATAGCGCTTTAAGTCTTAAGCACACAGTATTAGCGCTAATTTTTACGCTTAACATTTCAATCCCAAACTTTGGAATCTGAACGTACTAATTTTTCTGAGATTTATTGTAACACCCCGTGTTAACCCAGTTTGTTAACATGTCATCGTATTAAGCCACGCTTAATTAAAAATTGAGAAATATCTTTTTCTTTTCAATTATGACGTTGTAAGAACCCGCACCGTTAATTAAGAAAATTAATTAATTAAATTTGAGAATTAGGAAATAATTCCATATTTGACCCTAATAATTATCATGAGGCTTTAATAATTATAGTAAGTGAGTAATAATGCTGAAGTCGTTTTTCGGACGAAAAATGTAGATACCGGTTCGGCTACCCAATATAAATGCGTACCGGTGAAGTATCCCGGAAAATCATAATAAGTACATGAATATTACTAGAATAATATGTAGAACATGTAAAACAAGTATCAAGTTAAAATAATGAGAACTGGTGCCAGAACTGATACTGGCTACGGAAAAGCGCGTACCGGAAATGTGCTGTGAAAAATAAAATAAAAATATGATAATTCTTGTAAAATTGAGAAGGTTAAGAATCCTTAGTTTGAGATTAAAATGCTAAGCGTAGAAATTAACGTTAATACTATGCGTTTATGACATAAACCACTATATACATTAATTGGCACTAAACCCTAGGCATTATGTTATTTCTCTACGTGGATGGTGGCTGAACAGTTTCTCTAAACACTATTCCATGGCTTTTTCACCCATTTTGTGAGCCTTGTGACCCTTTTCTTCCATTTCTCTTCAATTTCTACCTTGTGTTTGTGAGAAGGATCCTTGTGAGGGTGAAAGGGGGTTGTGTTCTTGTTGTTCAGCCACTGTTTGGGTTGTTGAAGGGGCTTACCTCCTTTTTTTGGGTTAGGGGAGCTTGGTATTGGCATTTTGAGGTTCTTATAGTGACCTTTGAGGTGAAAGAACTCATCTTTGTTGGTCCATTTTCGTGCACTTGGTATTCAGCACCTTGGAGCTGAAGTGTGAGCTCCAAGAGCACCCATAGCTACTGCCTTGAAGCTTAGGTAAGTGTTACCACCTTTGATCTTGAGTTTTAACGGGTAAAAGTGGAGTCTTGCCATGTTTAATCAGTTAAGCAAGTAACCAACACATATATGAACCTTGAACAAAGTAAAAATGCATGCTTTAACGTTTCTTTGAGTTAAAAGTTGGACCTTTAGAGGATATCTTCGCGAAATGCAGAAACTGCATTCTGTCACGAAATATCCGGATATGATATCCGGATATGATATCCGGATATGGGGTCTCTGATATCCGGATGCTGATATCCGGATACGCCCCCGACATATATCCGGATATTCTGGGTTTCCGATGAACAGTAAGGTATTGTTCGTACAGGGGTCTTGTATGGGTTTGTGGACCCTAGTTTGATGAAGTGGTACTTCTGTAATAAATTATCTAAGTCAGGACCTATGTGTTTAAGGGCTTGTGGCTTTGTGAGAAGCGTAAAGACATTAAACGTAAGATAAAGGCGTTGTCTTTATGAGTATGCTTGTAGAGTTCGATTATTGATATAATGTTGGTCCAAAACAGATTGTGATTCTGTTGTGTGTTGGACTTGAGCTGTGTGGACTCTTGGCATTGGGTAGTGAGTTTGCAAGGTAAGCTTTCGTTTCCTCGGTTTTTCCATTGTTGGTTGCACCATGTCCCATGGGGGGATGGTTTATATGCATGATGTGTTTTAATGTATTATTTGATTAATGTTGTTGAGCTGTTAAATGTAAGTTCCTTTTTGATATGCATGTGGTGTTAAACCTATACGGTACGCCTAAGTATGTGGTACATACAAGATGGTGAGGCTGTGGGTGAGGTGCAAGCGATGTTCCTTGTACTAACTGTAGGTAATAGATGTATTCCTGCATTTCTCTGGCCAGTAGAATAGTTTAAACACACATGGCATGAATATCTGTTGCACTGCTTAGTTTTTGAACTTATATTGGAATTACTGCTTTTGAACTTATATTGCACATGTAAGTGAGCTTCCGTTAGAAAATCCTTGAGGGCCCCTTGTCTTACTGAGATTTCTTGTTTAAAGATCTCACCCCACGTTTGGGGATGCTTATTTCAGGTTCAGGTAACCCAGGGGTTGAGACCACTAGTGGCAGGAGGCCAGAGTTGAGTTAGATATTGCTGTTATATGCTGACATGTTGGATGCTGGATATTCCTGTTGCTTTTATGCTTTTAGCTTCAGTTATTATTATGTTGTTGCTATTGAGACCGTTGTTGGCTTTGTTGCCTTATTTGGTGAGCATGGGGTTTGTCAATGCCATATTGATTGATGTTGTCTTGTTTTTAGTTTTGAGATGTTATAATGTATCAGGATTATTGTCCAGGCTATATGTTGTAGTCCTGTGACTTAGATACTCACTTTAATTATATATTGAGGAATTTCAGTTAGCTGTCTTTTGCAATTTACATACAGGCGATGTTTTTATGAAATTGATTAAGTAATCAACTTGGCTAATTATAGTGACGTCATAAATGAATTAAAGAAAAAGCTATTCCGCATTTTTAATTAAGCGAAGCTTAATATGATGACATGTTAACAAACCGGGTATACACGGGATGCTACAGGCGTCATTATCATTACCAAGTTGGATTACTTAATTCGTTTTCATATAAATATTGTCTGTATGTAAATTGCAAGACAGCTAACTGAAACACCTCATAATATAAAATAACAGTGAGTATCTAAAGTCACAGATCTACAACACATAGTCCGGATAATATCCTGATACATTATTAAAACTGAAGCCTAAAAGCATAAAGTCAAACCAATGTGGCATGGACAATCCCCATGCTCACCAAATAAGGCAACAAGGCCCAACAACAGTCTCAACAGCAACAACATAATCATATACAAAGCTAAACATAATAGCAATAGGCATATCCAGCATCCAACATGTCAGCATAAAGCATAAATAATCAACTAGCCTCCGGCCTCCTGGCGCCAGAGGCATCAGCCCCCAAGTTACCGGAACATGAAATAAGCGTCCCCAAACGTGGGGTGAGATCTCTAAACAAGAAATCTCAGTAAGACAAAGGGTCCTCAAGGGTCTTCCACCCCAAGCTCACTTACATGTGCAAATATAAGTTCTAAAGCATTATTCAATATAAGTCCCAAAATATTATAATGCATCAGATAATCATGTCATGTGTGTTAATACTATTCTACTGATAACAGACAAGTGCAGGAATACGTCTATTACCCACACAGTACCAGCCCTTGTTATACTCACCTACAGGACCACCCCTTGGCCTCCTTTCTAGGTGTAACACCACATACATATTAAAAGAGATTGCAGTTAACAGCTCCATAGCATTTCATAAATAATACATGAAAACCACATCATGCATATAAACCATACCCCCATGGGACATGACGGAACCAACAATGGCAAAGCTGAGGACACGAAAAGTTACCTTGCAAGCTAACAATCCAATGCCAAGAGTCCACACAACTCAAGGTCCACACACAGCAGAATCACAATATGATTTAGACCAGCAATCATATCAATAACCATAGCTCATATGCATAAACAGAAAGACTACTTTTTCCTTTTACGATTTATGTCTTAAGGATTCCCACAAAGCCACAAGCCCTTATCCCTTGATTCAGACTTAGTTAAGTATTTACAGAAGTTCAACTCCATCAAGATAGGGTCTACAAACCCATAACTCAAATCTGTATGAACAGTACCTTACTATTCATCGAAAACTCAGAATATCCAGATATATGTCAAGGTCATATCCGGATATCCATATTCGGATACCACAGAACCCCATATCCAGATATCAATATCCGGATACCCATATCCGGATATTTTCAACCTAATATCCGGATATTTTGTGACAGAACTCAGATTCTGCATTTCGCGAAATATCAATCCAAAGATCCATTTTTTACCGATTACAGAAGCTTAATCATGCATTTCTAGGTGTGTTTAGCATTACCCAACGTTAGGTTATGATCACAGGTTCATTACATGCATCAAGGCTCCATTTTTAACCATGAAAACTCAAGTTCAAGGGTCAACACTTACCCAAGCACCAAAACAGAGGTGGATGATGCTCTTGGAGCTCTCACTTCAGCTCCAAAGTTTAGACCATAAGGGTGTACGAAAATGTCTTACAAGGTAACACCTTTCTCCACAAAGAAAGCTTCTTGGAGCCTCCACACTCAAAACAACAGCTCCTTCTTCCCCAACAAAGAAGTCATCCCCTAAGACTCCCAAAAACAGTGACCGAAGCTCAGCAACACCGGCCTCTACCCCACTTCCAAGGTTGCTCACACCAAGGTATGATGATCAAGAGAAGAAATCAAGATCAAAGGTGGTGTCTTTGGTGGGAAATGGAGCCAGAAAGCCTTAGGACCAAGTGGTGAAGGAGGCAGCAGCCTAAGGCACGAAAAAACTCACGTAAAATGACTGAGTATCAACCTAGGGTTGTGTGCAAGTGGCTATTT